>JASCZI010120866.1:66679-100284 GCA_036250425.1 Stylosanthes scabra | reverse complement strand
TGAAAAGTTTGAGGTGCAAGGCGACCCTACACACTGTGTGGACTTAGGAAAAAAACTCTGCACATGCCAATTTTGGATGCTGACAGGTTCTCTCTAAAAAACAAATCTGTGCTTGATTTTTGTCATATTTCAATTCTATGTTTATTAATTTACTTGGTTAATTGTGTCTGATTATTTCTAGGAATACCTTGTGTCCATGCATGTGCCGCAATTGCTTGGTTGAACAAGAACCCCGAGGACTTCTGTCACAAGTGGGTAACCATGGTGGCCTATAGAGACACTTATGAGTATCACCTAAATCCAATGCCTGGACAACCAATGTGGGAGACTACTCAATGTACAAGGCCTCAAGCACCAAAGTTCAAGAGGAAGCCAGGTCCCCTAACAAAGAAAAGAAGGAAGGATGCAGATGAAGGCAATACAGGAACCAAAAAAAATAAGCAAGATGGTGGATTGAAGAGGCAACTTCGGCAATTCAGTTGCCATTATTGTGGATCAAAGGGGCATACTAAGAGGGGTTGTTCTAAGAAGAGAGCTGATGATGTTGCTGCTGCTACTACAGCTGCTGCAAACCAAGGTGATTCTGTTACAAAAGAAGTTGATTATGCTGATGCTGCACAAAATGATGGTATTGCTGCAAATGATAATGCTGCTGGTGCAAAACAAATGGAAAGTGGTAGTGTTGCACAGAATGAAATTCCTGCTGCAACTCAAATTCAGCAAGCAACATAAATTCAATTGTCTCAGCCAAACTACTTAGAGACACAGGACTCTCAACAGGTAATTACTTAGGTGATTTATTCCATTGTCCCTGAATTATTAATTAGAAATAAGCTAATTGGTGTTAATTTGGAGCAGGTACAACTTCCAAGACCACCTAAATTACAAGCTAGGAAAAGGAGTTCACCACCACCATATTCTGTTAGTGTAGACCCAATGAGAGGAGCTAGTAGAGGCACAACGTCCAGATTAGAAAGCTTCATGAGATATGTCCCCACTCCGGGTTTTCAGCAACCAAGAAAGAAAGATTGAGAATGATGCAATTGAGGGCTCTTTTTGGGTTTAAACATTTAGGAATTTAAAACTTGTGTCCAATGACTTCACTTGGTTTCAAACCAAGTCTGTGATTTTCATTTGGTTATGATTATCTAGGGCATTATGGCTTTTGTATCTAGAAGTAGACAATATTAACTTTGATCAAAAGTCCCTTTTGTTTATGGCTAAACGTGTGGCCTCTACTTCCATTTTGAATTAGTTTCGTGTGTTATTGTTATTGTTATTGTTACTTTATATTTTGGTTAATCAAACCTATTCGTATGTATTTGTTGTGTTCTTGGTGTTATCACTTTATAATGATAAAACAGGTCATTATACTAGATTACTTGAAACACGTCAGATTCACTTTACCAATCCGAGCTGGCAGTGTTTGGCCACGTCATTCACACCGTTACACTACATTTAACAGAAGGACTTACGTGGTGCAAATTTAAAAAACTCAGGGATCAATTTAGTGCAATCGGTATCTCGGGAACTAATTTAGAGCAACCCATCAATCTCAGGGATCAAAATGGGGCTTAACTCTGCATTTATCGTTTTCTTTTGAGCACGTTATATATGTTGGATCTCATCGATCATTTCGATAGGATTTTGAAATTTTATGGAGTAAATCTGGTTTAATTTCATCTATATATAATAATGAAGGTTATTATTAGAGGTTGGTTTTGCTTCCATATTGGAATTAATTAAAATAATCTTTCCTTCAATTTAATTTCCTCTTGAAATCAAAAAAATCATTTAAGAGTAGATTCCACTCCTGGTTAAAGACTTAAAGCTCCTTCACCATATTTCTTGTTGTACTTTCCTTGAAATATGTTTGTAAAGAAGAAGCAAACGGTTAATGGAGAAAAACACGCTGAAAAAGTATTAACCGATTTTGAGGCAAAATTAGGGTTGACGAACAAACTTCTAGATCTTTCCATGCTAATTGTTAAGTGAGCCATCAATCCAGAATAAATATAAATATAAATATATGGATATATATAGGTGAATTTTATAGAGAATTTTTTTTAAAAAAGAAAAACTATAAGGTAGTAATATAAATATATCATATCAATTTTAGTTATACATTTTAAATATGTTGTCAAATTTTTATAATCACTCATAATTAAATGTAACAAAGTTTTGAATAAAATAATAACTTGAAGACCAAAATAGACAGTTATTGTGTGAAGACCAAATCCGGAGATATAGTTTTGTGTCATATTGACAATGCATTTGACTTGCATGTCAAAAAAAAAGTATGACGAATGCGGAAATTCGTTAAAAAAAAAAGGGGAAAGAATATAGCAATAAGCAATCAAAGTGAATATATGAAAAAGCAGCAATAATAATCAGGTCCAGAGTATGAGAGAAAAATGTTGAAAAGATCCACAGAACAGTCAGACTACTACTACTACTCAAGAATTATTAAGCAAAAGATAAGTCATCAAAGTTGG
Source organism: Stylosanthes scabra (assembly GCA_036250425.1). Taxonomy (NCBI): domain Eukaryota; kingdom Viridiplantae; phylum Streptophyta; class Magnoliopsida; order Fabales; family Fabaceae; genus Stylosanthes; species Stylosanthes scabra. Next base: position 97,789 of record JASCZI010120866.1, on the reverse strand, counting down.
AAGTAAATAAGTGTCTCAGCAAGTTCCAGAATATTTTTTGCATTAATTAATAATTAACATATGTTATCAAGATGAGCTTAGAAAATAAATAAATAAAATTGAAAAAAAGTATTAATTTAGATTCTTACTAAAATGTTTTGTTTTACATTTTACAATCTTGAACATGCATGGTTAAGCCTTTAATTAGGCAATACATGTTACTTGCATTTCAAGTAAGCTGGCTGAAGTTCATTCCTATGGATTGTTATTAAATCCAATCAACACACCCTGTAATGATAATATACCATGCATGTGATGCATACTCCATATAGCAAACATTATTTTACATTTTCATCCATCTATCACAAACTATTTTTATATCAAATTAAGCGGATGTTTTGGGGGATTCATTTTCAATTTTAGAAATGGAAAATAAATATATATTACTAATTAAATAGATATATGGAAAACATAAATTAATCATGTTATAAATAAATATAAACAAAAGAGTGAAAACACTTTATTTTAAATTAAAACTGAGGCGAAAAGGCCAAAATTGTGATATATTACGTTTAAGTACATATATAAACGTTACATTTATATTCTTATAAGCTTAGTGAAAAAGAAAAAAATGAAAGGGGGTACTTAGAATGTTGCACTGGTCTTACTCATACCAATGCCCAACCGAATCAATCTGGTCTTGCGGTCGTAACTGTTTCTGAATTGAATTTGGTGAAAACGGCAATGAAAATGGTTGATCGGTGGCTACATAAGGAGGTTGATGAGAAATGAGATTTGCTGAAGTATATACACTATTTAGTGTTTGATTATTTTCATCTTGTTGGTTATGGTGATGGTGTTGTTGTTGTTGATGATGATGCTGATGCTGATGGTGTAGCCTCTGTTCAGAGCGTTGTTGCTTTGGAACATTAAGCTTTTCTCCTTCTATGTCTCTATATTTTTGGAGATAGGATTTTAATGGTTCCACATAATCCTCAAACCCTAGGGTTGTGATGGCCCATATAATATCGTCACCATTGATGGTCTTTCTTTTTTCTCTTTGGCATTTGTCGGAGGCTTCTCCTGTCACGAAGCTAATGAACTCCGATACGCACTCTTGCACCGTCTCTTTTGCGTCCTTTGAGATTTTTCCATTGGCCGGGATCACTTTTTTCATGATTCTACCGACATTGGCTATGGGGAGAAAGCGATCTTGTTCTTTGTTGTTGTTATTGTTGTTGCTATTGTTGTTGTTGTTATTGTGGTGGTTATTGTTGTTCTTTAAGCAAGGGCTTTCAGGGCTTTCTGTGGTGAACCCATTTGGCAAATTGTTATGGCTTTCATCTTCCATAGTTCTTGGGGGTGATCGAGTGGTGATAGTGTTAGCTTTTTAGGGTTATTATAAATTATAAATTATACATTTTAATAATGTGAAGATCAACTAAAAGTGGGGCATGAAAATAGGCAAGTGAGAAGGGTTAGGACAAGTGAAAGTTGAAAGAGAAAAAAAAAATAGTTTCACGTTAATTTTCACCATTGATTCCCTCGGACTCGCTCTAGATGTAGAACACTTCATTTCATGTAACTAACTGCAAAGGACCCAATCCAACTTTTTTTATGTTAAAGAAAACACTAATTATTGACAACAGAAATACCGTTTGTTGACCACTTTTCACACTAAATTAGCTTTATTTACTGCCCTTAACATATTGTTTTTCTTCAATAATGAAATGAAATTTGGGGGAAATAATAAAGTGAAGAGAGCAGTTTGGAGGAATTAAATTCGAGCCTCACGTCGTATGTCCCTTCAAACCTTCTCCAATTTATTTTCATATTTCTGATCAAATAGAAATATTCTTAATGTAAAGAGATTGCTAGCTAGTCTGTTACACACAAGTAGCCTATCTATCTCGTGAAAACATTAGAAAATATTAACTCTTGGGCACTTAGGAAGTGTCTACTATGAACACTATTAAGTAAATCTAAGATTTTTTGACCTTTAACAATTAAAATATTAAAACACGCGCACTCACGTTGCGAAGAAGTCAAGAACTCTAGCATGCTATATAACTATATATATTGGTAAATTAGATATTTAAAACGTGAATAGCAAAATTACACATGACCGAATAACCACCATATATGATTTCTTTTCATCTTTGGATTTACTTTAGGGCTGTTATTTGATTTTGGGAATGTGGTTTTTTTAAGTGGTGGCATGTGTTGTTGATTTTAGCACAGTTAGGTGCATTTTAAATGTAATCAAAATTTTGGTTTAGTAGCTTGATAGATACTAATACAGGTATAATCCTAGAGAAGTGCTTGTATGTATCTTCCCGCTTTACATGCATGCACGGAAAGATAATCTGAACATATAGAACTATATTCTGGATTGTGGAGGATATAAAAAAGGGGAGAATAAAGAAAGGAATAAGGGGATTTATCTCTAAATTTTTCTGCATAAAAGAATCATAAAAAGAATAACCGTTCAACTACACCAGTGATTGATGTTTGAAATCATATTGTATGATGTTCCTTTTAGAAATATTCAATTACATAAATACTACGCTATATATCAACCCAGAATCTCAACTATTGGGCATCTTAAGCCGAGGGACTCTACATTTCCAAGAATGTGATGAAATTTCCTTATCTATCTCACCAGTTACAGCAAAATACACCAACCTCTAAATGGAGATCAAAATCAATAACCAAATGGGGGAGAAAGAGAAGACGAATACATGAATGCCTAACTACAATGATACATAAATAAATGTGGAAGTACAATTACACAAGAAGTTTTCTCAGCCAAAATCACCTAGCCATGCTGTCAATTAGAAAGCATACTCGAGCGTCACTGTCTCCGTAGGCCGCCACATGGACTTCCGGGCACCTAAAAAGCCCTCATTATCTTTAGTGTAAGTCATGCGAACCTCCCAGCTCATAGACTTCACCATGCTCTCAAGCTCGTTAATTATCTCAGCAGTGTCTCGAACAATAAGCATTCCTTCAGGCCTCAGAATCCGATCAGCCTCAGCCACAACAGCTTCAAGATTGCATCTAAGTGACCCATAAACATATAAGCAAAATGACACAGATAATTATTGATTGGTTGTGATGAATGAGAAATGAAATAATTATACACACCTTTTCTTAAGTCTTGAAAACAGATGATCTGCATGGAGGAGATCGTAGGACCTAGGATAAGTGCTAAATGATTCGCACCAATCATGATACATGCCAAAAAGACCGCGTTCATATATGATAGGAAGAGTGTCTGGGGCGTCTACTGAAACAACATTCATGACCCAAATATTCAAATCTTTCATAGCTGCAGCAAACCTGGAGCCCGAAAACAAAGTTATAAAACACAGCTAGTGACAACAACAACAGGCTTATATATAAAATATAATTCAGATTAACATTTCAGAAATTGATTTTTCTTACCCTCCATAGACTGATCTCATATCCATGACATTTCGAACATTTGACCATTGAATTCCCATCCCATCTACATACTTGGAAACTACACGTTTCCAGTGCTCATAGTCGGCTGTAAAATCGTCAGGGGCAGGCTTTCCATAAACTCCAACTTGGGAACTCGTCAACCAGTAAGGTACATTAGTCAGTCTTGCAGGCCATTGCTCTGGCCATTGTGACCCACGCTCTGAGGAACTCACTGGCACTTTGTGCATACAAGATTGCAATGGAATGTTCCTGACATCAAAGAGATTAGATAGAAGCCATGTTATATAAAGGAAGACACTAATGTGTATTCAGACAAAAGTGTAAACAGATACATTAATTTTCCAGTGAAATAAAAAAGTAAATGAACCAATTAATTTGAGGAGGGAGAGTGAATAAGGGAACACAATTTATGAAACTAAAAGTGGAAGCTTTTTCATAGGAAATTAATTTTTAATTTCAAGTTTTCAAGACATTGAATCCAACAACTTCAATTTTTTTACTCCCACTTTAGGCTCCTTAAGATGTGCCACTTTTTATCAAACCCTAATAATAATAATAATAATAATAATAATAATAATAATCTTTCATCTAGAAATACCATGCTGCATTTGGATCATCAGAATCTGGACACATAGGTGGCTCATTATTAGATCGTTGCTCGTAACATTCATTAGAAGTTGGCTTTCTGTACGTAGCTATACCAACTCCATTAAGTTTATCCCGGGTAATGTTCACAACTTCCCAGCACATTGCTTTTATTAGCTTCTTCATTTCTACAAAGCAAATCATACAATGTCAGTGTTAATATACCAACATTAAAATGCTTAACGGAGCCAGACCATAGTCTAGTTATCGTATACCATTCCATATTTCAACATCTTCTGTTTTATTCTGATAAACGGGAGTAGCAGACCAAACAAAGAAACCACCAGGCCGCAATAATCTATTCAGCTCCAAGAGAAGCTTTCCACCTACAATTGAACAAATGGTAAGCTGCTGAAATAAAAAGACAGTAGCAAATGGATCGGTGTTATAATATTACTATCTATATAAGGAAGCTGTCTCAGAAACTAAATGCCCGAAGGATAAGGTTCAGATTGTTCAGTACAGAAAAGCTGCATTACAATTCAAGCCTGTATGAACATGCATTCATCTAAACACTATAAACAGTGAAATACCTTCTATATGCCACGGAACTCTACATCGTGCACAATGGACTACATCAAATACTCTTCCGGGGTAGGGAAGCCTCACTGTACCCATCACAGCAGAAATGGCAGGAATTCCCCTCTCAAGTGCAAATTGTACCTGAGCTTCATGTTCATCTTTTGGTGCCAAAGACATTGCAAGTACGTCTCTCTCAAAGAGAAAGCCACCAAAGCTGGCAACACCACATCCAACATCTAATATCACACGTGTGCGTTTGCCCCAAGCTATTTCAGGTACAGACTGCATCACAATGTTCCTCAATAACGTCAATAAAATATAATAGAACAAATCACGTTTCAACTAGGTTAATAAAAAAGCACATATCACACACTGACCACCTTTTTTCATACTGAACAAATAATATGTAACAACTGGTACCTGAGGAAAGAAATTAACACACAAAATAGCAGAACACAGCCGAATTGAAGAGTGGATCAAGGTAATCACACTCAGATATTGATAGAGAAGTAGGAAATGAAAAGGAAATACAGCGAAGAAATATGATAGGGCTGTGATTTGAGAACCAGCCTCTCTCCTAGCATAGCCTAGCGCCCTAGCCTGAATTCTTTCTCCGAAAGTCTAACCTCCTCTCACCCAAAACTGTTGTTATTAGTTATACTCTCCCTCTCTCACGCTTTCCTCACTGACAGTGCCAGGTGGCAAATAGTTACACGAATATTCTCTTCCTTACTCTTTCCTTTTCTACCCTCCATTCTCTTTCTTCTGCAGTAGTGTAAGGCCAGTGGAGAAATTTTCATTCTTTTAGCATTAGAAGTTTATATTCCCACTCTCTCTATATTATTCGGGTAGCACTACGATGCATAATATAACAGAGACTTGTGAGTGGTAGTAATTTTGAAATGATTTCCTTTAATGGTGGATGACAAATAAGATAAAATATTCTGAAAATTTATCTGTATAATCAATATATAAAATAAAAAAAACAATTGAGCACAGGGAATTTATATTGGCAATTAGAGGAAACATATGTCACTAATTTTGCCTGCAACAACATCCTATCAAGTCGTTTGTATATGAAGTTATGAACTTATCCTCGAAAGCAACCAATTTTACCTGTTGTATAGCGTCAATATAATGAAGTGCCCCATGCTTGAATTGGGTTCCACCACCAGGAAAAGTAAGGTACTCGCCTGTAACTTTCACCCAATTTTGATGGCCCTTATATTCAGCAAGCTTAGTGTGTGGAACATTGTAATACCATATCTGCAAGAAAACAGTTTGTTATTTTATTAGAGAATATCTCGTCAAACCAACAATGATAATCGGTTGCATTTAAGTTGATCCATGCCTTCTCTCTGCTTTTGGGCCACGTAATTGGGCGTCTATATCCTTCAGGAAGAGGGACAAGACAGGTAGGAGGTTCTTCAGGACAATGCCTTTCTCGGTGCTCATAATGTTTGGTACTTGGAAGGCTCCTGATTGCTTTCAAGTTGTCGAGGCATGGGATATAGTCAGGGCCGGCAGTGGAATTGCATAATTTCCAGTGGTATTGCTTGGAGGATTCTTGAGACTCCTTTTCATTCTTCGACTCTGCTGCCTGAGTTGAAAAAGACCCACTCTGAGTGGTACTTTCATTCAGAAGCTCTGACTGGCCCCCAGAAGCGTATACTTCAGTTGAAGTCTTCTTGTTGGTACTGTCATCTGTTTCCTTCTCGTTGGAGCTTTCATCTGTTTCTTTATCACTTTGTTGCACCTTTTCTTCTGTCTTGTTATCAGTTGTTTCACTTGAGTCATCAGATTTGTTCAAACTTTCATCTGAATCAGATTGCTTATTTTCATTCGATTGAGATTTCATATCGCTTTCATCAGATTCAGATTTCTTCTCACCATCACCAGAACCAGATTTCTCAGTTTCATCACTATCCTTGTTTTCTGTAGCTTGTGGGTTTGATTCGGTATTTTCTGTGGGGGAATTGTTGTCCTCTGTTTTCTTGTCTCCATCTTCTGTCTTAGATTCTTCAGAAGGCTTTTCTTCAGACTTGTCCTCTGGTTTCTCTTCCTGCTTTTCTTTCACATCAGAGTTGTTTTCCGGGGTGACATTAGTGTCCCCCTTGGTTGCATCCTCAGGAAGATCACCTCGATTGTCTTCAAACTGCCGAGTGTTGCCACTATTGTCGGCGTCAGTCACCTGTTCCTTCGCGTCACTCTGTGCTTCTTTTATGTCATTCTTGTTGTCCTGAGCAGCATCAGTCTTGGTATCCTGAGTAACATCGGCATTTTGTGCAGGAACTATAGAGGAGGACGTCATCATCCATACCCCAACCAGACATAGAGCCACAAACACAACAATCGTCACCGTCGAGCAGAAACTGGACGATGACTTTTTGTTATTGTCTATTCTGGTATATCTCGCTTGAGCCATGTTTTAGCAGGGTCCAAGAGTTCACACAGATAGTATAAACCTGGTCATGAAACAAAACCACAAATAAACACCAACAAATCTGATCAAGGGGCAAAACTCAGTTGCCATCCTCTACACAATTCGAAAATAAATAATTCTAACAAATCACACACAGTTGCACTAAAATTCCATATGCTGCCAAATCTTTAAGTCAATTCGATTTGGATGTTTCGCCATTGCCATAGATTAGTGAGGATATCAATTTTTCAAGTTATGAAAGAACAAAAAAACACAAAGATATGAAAGAACAAAAAAACACAAATATTGAATACAGGAGGAGATCTAATCGATTCACAAGAACCAATAATAACCGGATCAGAAAGTTCCACGAGTGGAATTGACAATATTGAAACGATAACGAGCGAAATTCAGTAAAAGCTTATGTCAAAACAGAGAGATGCATAAACTAAATGATTGCCGCGGATTGCTGAAACGGTTGACAAAGATATCGAATGTATTGAACAGATTAGGAAACAATAGCGTAATGTTAAAGCGTAACCAAGAACACTCACTCAGATCTACACTAGCGGAAAGAAGAAAGAAAAATAAAGAACTACGATAAAACACGACGCAATCGCCTTTTCGCGGAACAATGCAATCACACAGAAATATAAGAAAACCGCCACAGTAAGCTCAGAAACGAGAGAACAACGAAAACAAAATCAAGAAATCGTATAGATATTAAATCGATAACAACAAACCGCGATGTGTGAAGGAATCATAAAGAAAGTGAAATAAATAAAGGAGAACGACACGGAAGGAGGATGAGAGGAAGAATAGATTGAAGGAAGTGCAGTACCTATGGATATTGGGAATGGAGCAGATCTGAGAAGAAGGAGATAGAATGAAGAAGATTAGAGTGATTATCTCGTATCCATGTCCATGGCGTTGGCGTTGGCGTTGTTTCACGGGGTAGAAAGAGGGAGATTTGAGTGTAAGGGGAAGAAAAGGAAAGGAGGGTGGGGTCTAAAATATATGACGGAAAAGGATGGAGCCTCGGTTATCAATTCAATGTATTTTGCATTTGTACTTCTTTTTCATATTTTTTGGACTGAAAAAACAAATTCTGATATAAAAATAAAAATAAAATAAAAAGGGGAAAAGAAAAGAAAAGAAAAGAGAAAGGAGTAGGAATAGGAGAGTGTTGGCCACATGAAAGGCGGTGAGACCGGTGCTGGGTGCTGATTATTGATTAACATGCGTCCTAAACTCGTGCAGCATTAATTCCCCTATGGCATAAATTACCTCTCAAAATAAGCGAATTAACCCAACCCCCTCGTCAATCGTCACGTTCATTCCCTCTTTCTTTCTTACATACGTACGCTTAATTAATAACTCCATTATTAATATGGGGCTTAATTTAATTACTTGTAAATTAAAAGTCTTAAAACATAAAAAGGTTCTGCTATCTTATATTCTTAGGATACAAGTTAAAAATTATTTATTAGATCTATTAATTATAAATTTTTATGTTATTTAATAGTTATTTGGACCCACTTAATTAATATAATTTTTCTCATTTGTTATGCCTAAACTATTCTTAACAATTTTGTTTAACTATTAAAATTTTACTTCAAAAAATTATGTGTATAATTTCATTTTTTACTCAAGCATACATATATATAAATTAAATTTCTTTCTAAAATTATTTTTTAAATTTATTAGCGCCAATTAAAAGATACCATTCATATTATTTTTTTCTATCTATTCTACATTTTTTCTATACAAATGATTTACGTAATTTATTTTTAAATAAATATTTAGACCAATATTATTTGACTAACAAACATGCAAATTCTAATAATATAAAAAATATTAGGAAAAAAATATTAACTAATATTGTTAAGAATCACTTAGCCCTTATCTCTTTAGGGAATATATATATATATATAAAAAGATATTTAATTGAGTAATTTTAACATACATTCTTAAAATAAATGATAGTTAATTTTTATTATTTAGAAGTTTAATGCTAGTTAATAATTTGGCGCTAAAAATTTTAGAGGATTATTTTAAAAAGAAAGTTAATTTATAAGCATGCTTGAGTGAAAAGGAAATTTTACCCATAAATTTTTGGAGGGAAATTTTAATAGTGTAATAAATATTTTAAGGTTAGTTTAGGTATAACAAATAAAAAAAAAATCATATTAATTACATGGATCTAAACAATTATTAAATAGTACAAGAATCTATAATTAATAGGTCTAATAAATACTTCTTAACTTGTGCCCTAAGGGCATAGATAGCAAAATCCATAAAATATAATCATTAAATAATAATAAAAATAATTATACACAATCAAGCTTTTTTAACAACCAAGTCTAACCAAGTCACCACACCTCACGCGCCTCTCATTAATAGGGTATTAGGTTTTTCCCTTTTTTTGAAATCACAAATCCCTGATTTATCTCCTTCCTTTTTTATCACAAATCCCTGCATGTGTTTTTATTCTGCAACTTTTCACAGCAACGATGAGGAGAAGAACGACGATCATGATGCCATTGACGAAAAAAAGAAAGATAATACATTGAGGAAGAAGGAAGAGGAGAACAAGAAGATGATGATAATGAAGAAGAAGAATAAGATGAGTACATTTGAGTACATTTCAGTGGTAACTTCCAATAATCCGTTTATGTTTTCATTCAAAATCGTTTCTACTTTCATTTCAAAACCGTTTCTATTTTTATTTAAAATTGTTTCTACTTCCATTCAAAATCGTTTATACTTTCATATAAATTCCATTTCTGTTTTCATATAAATTCCGTTTCTGTTTTCGTGACTCAAAGTCACGCCTAGGCGTAAACAAGACCACGCCCAGGCGTGGATTCATCACCAAATTCGTTTTTGTTTTCATATAAATTCCGTTTCTGTTTTCATGCAAATTTTGTTTCTATTTTCGTGACCCAAAGTCACGTCTAGGCGTAAACAAGACCACGCCCAGACGTGGGTTCATCACCAAATCCGTTTTTGTTTTCATGTGAATTTCGTTTCTATTTTTGATATAAAATCTATTTCTGTTTTTCATGTAAAATCCGTTTCTGTTTTCTTAGAATATTCAATTCAATTTTTCATCATCAACAACATCACCAACAATAACAATGTAATAATGGAGGAGGATGATGAGAAGGAAGAAGAGGACGAAGAGGAGGAAGAAGAGGACGAAGAAGAGGAAGAAGAAGAAGACGACAGCGACGACGACGACAATGATGGCGGCGGCAATAACGACGGTGACGTTTGCAGCGACGACGATGATAGTAGCAGTGGTAGCTGTAATAATTGAGAAGAAAAATGAGGTAGAGGAAGACGAGGAGCTGAGTTGCAGAGAGAAGCGTCTCTTTTCGCGTTTTTCAGTTTTTTGTGGGTGAGTGTTGTGCGTGTATGGACCCGCCTGAGTGAGAGTGGGGCAAAATTGTTTGGTTTGCCTTGGTTGGGTAATTTGCTTGGATGTGTAGCATTATTATAATAATAATATAAACATTTTTTTACTCCCTTTCAATTTTCAAATGCAAGCTTTAATAAAATCAACAATATATATAATTATATATGATATGACAATGACATTCTCTATTTATCTAGCAGTGAATGTCGGTGAATAGGCATTGTCCGTATTGAGTACTGTGAGAAGGGCATGTAGACTGTCACTGTAATTGTAGTCCTGTGTGGCAGATGCCACTCTGAACAAACAAACACGGATTTAATAAATAATCGTTCATCTTAATTATGTTTAAATGGGAAAGTGGGATATTGGACACTGACCTATTATTATAAACTAATTTTTAATACTTGATAAGTTTGAGTGCGAAGCCAGTACTGAGAGTTGGATCCAAGCGCACTAAAAAATCCAAATTATTCATATAAATATTCAGGAGCTCTATAGAGAAGCTCAGTTTATACTATTGCATTTTTGTGTAATTACTTGGTTTTATAGCGTCAGTTTATACTTGGTTTTTTAAGTCTATTCTTTATTCTTATGGTAAATCCGTTGTACATGTAACATTAATAAATACTACTCTCGTATTCAATGTTTGCACAATTGTACATGATTTTTGGATTGGAAATTTGTACATATACATCACGCCAAGATCTAAAACGTAATGGACCACCATCATGGCATGAATTGAGATCGGTGATTTCTTTATTATTATTATTATATTATAGAAATTAAATAACTTAGAATTCAATTTAAATAAAAAAATAAGATACATGTGATATGTGAATGGATCCTTTTTTTGTGGACATTATATCATTATATGTGAATGCATCTAACCATGAAGACTAAAAGGTTTGGGCCGCGTTTAGAAAGCTGCAAGTTAAGTTATTTATTTATTTATACATTTTCTTTACTCATCATAGATCATCATGTACATTTTTACACAAGTTTGAAATTGATCATAATAATTTACGGGAATTAATATTGTTTTATCTATGTGAAACTTTTCTCCTATTTTCCTGGAAGTCTCAATTAGTACGTAACTGAAAAAGTTGCTGCTTTAGGTTAAGCTTTAGTACCGTTGTACTAATGGATCTGCCATTGCATTGATTTTGTGGTCATCCGTTTCTATTATAGGAAAAACGCCTAATTTTGTGAGACCTCCGATTCCACTTTCCACTTCATTCAATACATCGTGCAGGATGTGCAAGGTGGACCTGTATTGTTCGGTTTTTTTTTATTCAAATAAGCATGTAAAATACGCATCGTTTGTTTTTTTCCAGAATGTGTAGTTCCAACTCGCCTGCCCCACGAGTGAGTTGGATTTTAACTCCAACTCGCCGTCGCCATAGGCGAGGTGGACTCATGCTGAGTCATGCCTTATTTCGCCTACGCCGGGGGAGAATTGCAGGCTGGTAGCTGCACCCATGTCTCCTGCGTCAGGGGCGAGTTGGAGAAAGGAGCTGCACCCACCTCGCCGACGCCAGGGAAGAAGTGGGGAAAGCTGCTTCCCAATGCACCTGTGTCAGACACGAGGAGGCCACTTTTCTTGTGCCAGGGGCGAGTTGGGTTAACGAGGCTGACTTGGCCTGTTCTCCGTGTGAGCAGCTGTTGGTGGTGAGGGAGGCACGGTTGTGTATATAAGGCCAACTGAAGCTCACCTCCAACCTTGTTCTTCAATTTTTTTTCTTAAGTGTTCTTGTTTTTTTTAGGGTGAGGCATAAAAAAAATGTGTGAATCTAGCGTTAACACAAATGAAAAGTTAAATAGATTAGATCATTTTCACATTGCGGCAAATTTGAATGAAAAGGTTAGCGATGTTTTTTTTATCGATTTTTCTATCTTCTATTTGTTGATTACTTTTTAAAATTATTTTTTCTTCTCTTTGTTGCTTTGAATTTTCGTTTTTTTTAATTATAGCATAATTTTTTTTAATTTTTATAGTGTTATGAGTAACGTTGTTTATGATAAAAAAAAATTTTCAAACAATAATATTTATAGTTATTGATTGTTAAAAAGATATTACGAAATTGACCGTAATAATTAATATTTAGGTAGTATAAATGTATGTTGATCGTGATGTAACCATTGTTATTACGTTGATGCAGCCAACCCGCGTGTTAGAGCCGTATGGCATATTAGTCGATGTGTTTCCGACAAATCCACCGGACCCGTCAATGGAAACTAGAAGGTAGTTGATAGAGCCTTACTTGATACGGTCTGGCTTTTACTATGCATCTCGCATAAAAGCCTTTCAGTACGATAACCCCCTGATAAGTGCCTTTGTTGAGAGGTGGCGCCCCGAGACTCATACATTACATTTTCCGTGGGGGGAGTGCACGATCACCCTTGAAGACATTGCGCACCATCTTGGGGTCCCGATAGACGGAATTCCCGTCAGCGGCACATTGCGATCGTGGGGGGAGTGGTATCAAAAAGACATTTGGCAGTGGTGTTCTGAGCTGCTGGGAGATGTCCCACGTGGTCACGTCGGGTCCACCAAATACAATATAAAGCTGGTCTGGCTTCGGACCCGGCTGCAAGAGATGCCATTGGACGCACCGGAGTACGTGTTGGAGCAATATGCGCGATGCTATATCTTGTACATGCTCGGAGGAGTACTTTTCCCAGACAAAGCAAACAACACGGTCCATGCGAGGTTTCTTCCATTGCTGGCCAATTTTGATAGTATTGGTAAATATAGTTGGGGCAGTGCAGTTCTGTGCTGGCTCTACAGAGCGATGTGCCATGCCATCGTTTGGAAGACAGAGGGCATGCATGGATGCCACACCCTGCTCATGTCGTGGATCTACTACAGGGCTTCGAATATCGATAGGCCCCAAAGCTTTCCGCTGGCTAGGGGGTAACTCATAAGATAATGTTGTGATTCATATAAGTCATGCATGGTTATTATTATTATTATTTTTTTGTAATCACATTGATTTATCAAATGTATAAAAGAGAGCGTATTTTGTAGGTGGAGGGGTCGCAGAGGCCATAATGACTACAGTGAAGCTCATCTAGTGAGGTATCGCCAACGGCTGGACTTGCTTAATATCGATGATGTGAGTATTGGATATATGTTTAACTTGGCATTTAAAATGATTCCTTTGATGGTGTTGCTAATGTACTGTTGTTCTGTCCTTGCAATTCAAGTGGATGACGTACGCTAATGCAGCCGTTCATAACGTCGTCCCTCCGGAGTTCTGAGGCGCACCCCATGGGGATTTCTACACGTCTGTTGTGCCTCTTATTTTTTTTCGGTTCATAGAGGTTCTTCCTGTTGATCGTGTCCTCAGGCAGTTCGGAGGCAAACAATCCCCTCCTAGACCACCTTTGAACATTGATGTTTTTCACAAGCAATCTGCCAGAAATTATCGTGTCCTCACGTTACTATCAAGTTGGGCATGATCTTGCGAAATCGAACTTGCAAGACAAGTGTGCGACCCTTGGTATTTGCGCACTTCCCAGAATCTCGACGACGACTTTGTCTTCGGAACCCGAATCATCCATTGACACTGTCCACCAAATTGCTTGCATTTAGAAACGTACATTGCTCGATCGGACTCGACAACTTTGAACTCCGCACTTCGCCGAATGTTGTAGTTCTTTACTGCCAACATCGCAATCTCCCTATTGTTGAACTTCAGCCCGATTTCAAGCTCTAACTCGCCTGAAATTGGATAGCTACTAGGGTCGTCCTCCACGGATGCTGAATGCATTGCCTCTGCATCTATTGTGGAATAGTGGGCTGCTTCTTCGACGACACCCCTCAATGGACGTACAATGCTTGGCAACCTAAGCACCCCTCCAGCGATAGCTTGTTGTGTCTCCGGGATAAATTCTTCGTCATCATCACCACCACTCTCACTATTATCCGCCCCCGCCTGAGCATCATCTGGTTCTGGAGAATGGATCGTGAAGCCTCCGGCATGATGCCCAAAATGGGGGACCTCGGGAGGAGCCTGCTGTGCGGGTCTATTAACATGCGGACTAAAACTGGGACTGGGATTATCTCCCATGCGGTTTGCCGGCATACGGTCACCGTCGTTGATACTAATCCCTCGACCGGATTCAACGTGGTTCGAGCTAGACGAACTGCCTCCAACATCTTGCATTTGGACACAAAGTTCGATCGCAAATACACTTGCAATCCCACGGTGATATGAAAACATCATCGCCACATTCTGATCTGTTCTTAGCGGCATCTTTCTATAAACGAAAGAATTAGCCACCGCATCTGACATTCGATAGAGTATTCTCGTCACCTCCTTTCTTCCGACCTTAGCCAAACTTATGAGGATCAAGTTCTTCAAATCTTGCAAACACGCTTGAGCATGAATCATAATCCAAGCCGGATCCTCACAAGAAAACATCACTCCCTCCGATGATTGTGATATTTCTCCGTTGGAGTAAATAATAGCATGAACATCATCCATTGCCATTAAGAAAACTAGAATGAGGAGAGTGTGATTTGGAAAGAAGAGATGAGAAAGGAGAGTTTTTTTCGAATGAAGATTGAGTCACATTGTCTATGAATTTATAGGCGAAGGATCCCTGCTACGTGACAAAACCAACTCGCCACTGGCTCAGGTGAAATGACCATTTCTCCCCTGGCACAGGCGAGTTGGTGGCGGCATCTCCAAAGCCCCATTTCTCCCTTGGCACAGGTGAGTTGGGGGTTGGTATTTCGAAGCTCCATTTCACCCCTGCCTGCAGGGACATGGATGCAGGAGGCCATCTCACCTATGGCACAGGCGAGTTGGGTGCATCGTTAGCAAGGTTCTCTCCCTATAAATACACCCATGCTGAAGACATTCAACCCAAAGAGGAAACAATCCCTCCTCCTTCTCCAAATTTTTTTTCACTCCATGCTTCTTTTCTTTGGTACACGAATCATGTTATTCATCGAGATATTCGTTACAACGGCGTCAAAGTCAATCTCGCGATGTCCCTAACAATATTCATGGGAATGGGTGGATTAGGCAATTAATAAAGGAGATTTGCCGACGAAACTTTTAACGGTGATAG
This sequence comes from Stylosanthes scabra, assembly GCA_036250425.1. NCBI lineage: Eukaryota > Viridiplantae > Streptophyta > Magnoliopsida > Fabales > Fabaceae > Stylosanthes > Stylosanthes scabra. Next base: position 82,250 of record JASCZI010120866.1, on the reverse strand, counting down.
TCCTCCTGCACATTCATCGATTAAAAGTTCGTCAAGGCAATCTTCAACAAATGACCGTGGCTGAGATATGACCTCCTCAGTCCATTGGTCTTACATAAGACCTCGGTGCAAGCCGTGACAAAATTGGTCTCTAAAGGCAAAAAAAAAAAAAAATTCTTGCACCAGGTCAATATTTACACTTTAGTATGACATTATGTTATGTACTCTATCTCTTTCAGTGTATTATAATAAACTATGTTTAATTTATTTTCGCTTCTTTTTTATTTGTTGTAAGTAAAAAGATAGTGAAATAAACATACGTAACAAACGGTGTTCCATTTAATATCGAATTTGTCGTGTCCTTTCTATCAAATTTAATTACGTGGCTGAAATTCGTCGTACAACTTAAATGCACATCTGAAATTACTGTCTCCGAAATTACGAGCTATTCATGTCATGTTAATCGATATTTCGAGACATAAAATATAAAAATAACACACTTAAAAGATGTACCTTATTAGAATATTGATTTCAATTTTACAATTTAAATAGCTAAAACACTAAATGTTGCATGCAAATTAAAATTAATAATGCTAGTGCACTGATTATTTTTTAAATAACTTCACTAACTTTTTTCTAATAAAACTATACAAATATGTTTCATGATGTTTAACTGAGATGCACATTCATTGTAAAATTTAAATCAATAAAATTGTTGATGATGAATTGGAAGTTCCGTCTCACCCATGTCCCATCAAAATTTTTTTATTGGAGTTGCAACCAACTCTCTGCTGGCGCAGCAAAAGGCACCTCGCCTTTGGCGGCGGCGAGTTGGGGTTAAAACCCAACTCCCTGGTGGGGCCGGCGACATGGAGCTGCGCATTTTGAGAAAAAAAAACAAACGGTGCGCATTTAGGGAATTAAAGGATTTCTTGTGCGTATATAAGTAAAAAAGCATGTATTCTTCCATTTATTTTTCAACCTATTTTATCTATCGTTTATGTTTTTTCGGGTTAATGTTCAAATTGGTTCATGAAAGATATCTCATTATTTAAATTGGTTTTTGAAAAATTTTGTTAGTCATATTAGTCTCTGAAAAATATAATTCTTAATCAAATTAGTCATTTTACAAATTAAATGACATGTGTTACGAAAATAATTGGTTGATAGATGACATGTCATCCAATCATTTCTTGACACATGCCATTTAGGGTGCGTTTGGGAGAGAAACTGAGACTGAAAGACTAAGACTGAAGGATTGAGACTGAAATAAATTTGTGTATTGTGTTTGATTTAAAATTAATTAGAGATAGAGACTAAGAGATAGAGATTAAAATAAGTTGATGGAGCAGAAATAAATGTTAGTATTGGAAACTATAATGTTTATTGAGGGTATTTGAGTAAAAAAATATTATTAAAGTTTCAGTTCCAGTCCTAGTCCCTAGTCTCCCAGTCCCTCCAATTTGGAGGTACTGAAAATATTGAAATTTTGGGGACTGAAACTAAAAGTTTCAGTCTCTTTCCAATAAACACAATACTGAGTCCCAATACTCAGAACCAAATGCACCCTTAAAGATAATGTGTCATCATCTGATTGGTAGAATAACTATCTTTTAGAGACTAATATAACTAATAAAATCTTTAGAGGACTAATTTAAATAACGTGATATCTTTCAAGGACCAATTTAAACATTATCCCATGTTTTTTCTATAACAAGAATAATTTGTTTGTAAGTGTCTAAAGATAATTGATTAAAAGAATAAAAAAATATGACCCATGTAACCTATCACAATTGGTAAGCCACTTGAATTGATTAAATATCTAATTTTCGGTTCGAACTTTAAGAGCTTTATGTATGAAAAATGAAATGTGGTCACGTTAAAACCCTCAAAAGGGGCATTAAAAAAGTATAAAAAATTAGTCTGAACATGCCGAATCTAGAATACTCCGCATTTAAAAGAAATTATTTTTTAATATATTTTATAAATATTATAATTTTAATGAACTGCCATTATATTTATTTAATCATATTTATTATTTTATTTGATTACTTAAAATATTAATATGAAAATAATTATTTTTATTGATATAATATTGTGTGATTGGATAAATATTTAAAAGTATTTTATACTTAAATATTAAAAATGATTCATCTAGTATTTGTTTATATGGATATGTTCATGTTAATATATATAAAATAAGACAATTAACTATTGAAATGATCAATTTTTTTATAAAAAAAATATTTAATATACATTAAAAATTAGTCACCATATATATATTTATGTGTTTTGTACACACTGATTTATATATTTTAAACAAAATAATCAGTTGCTATAATAATTAAATCCATCGTAATAGGACAATTAAATTTATAATAAATAAATAATTGAATCTATTTATAATAGAATAAAAAAATGTGAATTCAGATGCAGTTGAACATATATGAAATTACTTGTTAAATATTATTAGATAATTTGATATATTTAACTAAATTGTAATTTAACAGTTTAAAATGACAAGTTCATGTGAATTAAACTGCACATGACTTAATGAATATTAAGTATGTATTTCTATTTTTAATGACGTATTAATAATTGATTTTTCCACATACACAAAGATGATTATTTTAATAATATTTAAAATTAGTTATCAATCAACCACAAAATTCGAATTTGTCCAGACTCCTCATTGTTGGGCAAGGAGGTCAGCTACACCGCGCCATTTATTTTGTTTTCTCTGATCCATTAAATGTTAGTCAAATTAAATGAATAAATCGACATTAATGATTTCTTAACAAGATGATGTAGTCAAAATTTGAACGACGAGTATAGATCAACATACACTGAACATACAGAAGCACCAAATAAAAATGATTATAGATTTTCCTTTATTTTCTTCTTGATTAGAACGGCTTCTAGCAAAGATTGTACATCGACGAATAAAAACCCAACGAATTTAAGCAACATATGTGACGAAAATTGCACTGCACCGTAGCGTGATGAACAATAAACACTTTAAAAGGGTGCATATTTGCCTCGCTCTGTTTGTTCTTATTTTTACCGCATTACTGTGGACATGGCAGAGTATTCCGATAGCCACTACTTTAAGATCAGTTCAAGAGTGGTATCGTATGCCTTCAGGTTTGTAATTTGTATTGCTTGGATAAACCATTCCTGTTAATACATTCTTTTTTATCTCTTCCATTTTGTAGCTGAAATAATTAAGATTCTAAAGTAGATATCGCAGATTCAGCAGCTGTAGAATTTATACCTTCAAAATCTCGGGAAATTGAATACAATCAAAATGTCACATCTCCCAGCAATGAAGGTAGACTCTTAGATGATGAACTTTTCATTTTCCTGCTATATATATATTGCATGAACGAAGTTGAAGCATGGATTGGACTTGTCCTTTTCAGATTATTGTGATTATGCCAAGGGTAGGTGGGTTGCAGACAATAGGAGACCACTATATTCTTGGTCTAGCTGTAAGCATTTCATAGCCCCCCAATGGTCATGTAGAAGCACCACACGCCAGGATTTCTCATTCGAGGGTTATCGCTGGCAGCCACAAAATTGTGATATGCCAGAATTTGACCCCTCTGCCTTCCTCACAAAGTAGGTGCATCATATTCCACCCTTCCTGGCGTTCGACCTTTTTCCTTTTGGACTTGACACCCCTTATCAAAATCCCTAAAGCGTCTCATACACAATTAAAAAATGAGACAAATCGACGTGACACTTCACATGGTTAACCTATTCTGAGCCGGTTCACTCAGGGGTTTCAATTAAGTAAGGTGCCCAGGTCCAATACCAAAATGTCAGAAGCCGGGAAGGTGTTTGATCTGTTCCAAAACCTTTTGTATGTATGTTAACCAGTGTTTTATTTGTTGAATCAGACGCTGTATGTTTGTATAATGTTTTAATGTGGAATAATCCAGGATGCGTGACAAAACAATTGCATTCATAGGAGATTCTCTGGGCCTGCAACAATTCAACTCTCTAATGTGTATGGTCACTAGTGGAGTAGGAGGAGAGAATTTAGAATTTCAACACGTGGGATGTGAATATGGTCTAGTATTCCCTCTTGGAGCTTTTCGTCCCTCTGGCTTCGCTTACAGGTTCCCCAAGACTAATACCACAATCTTGAATTACTGGTCAGTCAACTTATGCGATCTTGTTCCCATTAACGACGGCTCCGGCGACGTTGCCATGCACTTGGATCGCCCACCAGCTTTCATCACAAAGTTCCTCCACACCTTTGATGTTTTGGTTCTTAACACAGGGCACCATTGGAACCAATTGAAGTTCACTGAAAACAGGTGGGTAATGTATGTTGATGGAAAGCCAAATGAAGACAAGAGGATTGCGGAGATTGCCAATGCGAAAAACTTCACAATCTACAGTCTTGTGAGATGGCTTGATTTGCAAATTGTGTCGCACCCTGGACTGAAAGTTTTCTTCAGGACATTGTCACCTCCGCATTACTTGAATGGGGATTGGGAAAGCGGTCATGGGTGTGAGAACACTGTGCCATTAAGTAATGGGAGTGAGGTAACGCGAGATGGGTCTATGGATCAAATTGTTGAGGGTGCAGTGAGGGGAACGAAGATAAAGATACTTGATATAACGGCTCTTTCTCAATTGAGGGATGAGGCTCATGTATCTCCATCTCGCTTCGATAGAAACAGGAGTGACTGTTTGCATTGGTGTCTTCCGGGTGTTCCTGATACTTGGAATGAAATCCTCCTTGCTCAGATATAACCTTTGCCTCCATCTTATCTTAGTTGCATAATAGAATGACAAGCACAATTTTTTTTTTTTTTGTTCCTTTGGGATAAAACTAAGGTGAGTTCTTTGGTAAAGTGATGTTATCATAAAGATATAAATTTTTCTTCAAAAAATAAATAAAAAATAAATCATAAATCTCTATGTAATTGTTAAAGTAAAGAAATCTTCATACTTTTCATTATTTCTTCACTTCATAGTATCATAGTAGTATGCACCTAAAACTAATAGCCAATATTTATAGGTTCTCAGAGATCTTGTAAGAATATTAGTGCTTAACAGTATTAATGTTTTCTATTACTTCATCTTTCTATAAATTAAATATAAAAAAATTTTGCTAGCCAATATTAGAGAGATAATAGAAAGTTAATATCATTTTTTTTTTCTTTTACCACCTATTATTTTCATAATTACACTCCTATGATGTATTATCTGTTAAAAATGTTGGTTCCGTATCATTATTCATTAAATATATATGATATGATAATAAATGTAAAAAAATATTATGCCATATATTATCAATTGACACAATTTTTAAATTAAATAATAAGCTATTATAATGATTAAAACTTAGTAGAATAATTAAGTTTTCTATAACAAGATAATAAAAATTGAATAACCCTAAATGAGTTGCTAATAACAAATTTTTAGTTGGAAAGTTTAATCCTTAAATAAAATAAGTCCCCAAACTTTTATTTTGATAGATTAATCAGTTCCCACAACAAATTATTCCTCTATATTAGAGGACTAATTTTAATTATTAAAATTTTTTACAAACAATTACATCTTTAATAATATATGTGATAAATTAAAAACACAAAAATTAATTCATGTTTAAGAGTTTTTTATTAAATAAGAAGTGTTATATTCTTTATTATTAATTAAATAAAACTTAATACTCTATTTATTATATTTTATATCAATAATTTAGAATAAAATTTAAATTTTTGAAAACTAAAACATTTTATCTTTTATTTTCTAATTTGAAGTTTTAATATAACGAATTAATATTTAGAAGCTCTTTACCTTTTTTTTTTTTTTTGTCAATATTCCTTTCTAGTATTTTATAACAGTTTGGAGCATCTTGCCGTTAGATTAACGCAAGAAGATAAAAACTTCATTTTTAGGGCGCGCTTTTTGCCGGCTCTCCACTCCCTACATCCCCACTACTGCCTTTCTCCGCCACTCTCGCCGCCGTCTCCTTCTTCTCTATTCACTGCTCTCCAATTTCAATTCCATCCCCTGCAGCTATGACTACAGGAGCTTGCGGCGCAGACCTCTCACGCTGCCTTGGAGGAATAGCGGCGCCACTGACACCCAACTCCAACCGCGCCGCTATATTCACCCACGCGCTTCGCACGCCCAATAACGGCCACAGTCGCGCGTTGACCCTCTCAAGTTCAACGCACAACAACAGCAAAGTGACGGCGGCAGCAGGTAGCAGCACCCAAGGTCTCACCTACAAGGACACCGGCGTCGACATCGATGCTGGCTCCGAACTCGTTCGAAGAATCGCGAAGATGGCACCCGGAATCGGAGGCTTCGGCGGTTTGTTCCCTCTTGGTATGTATGCTTCACTACCTTCCATATTTTTTCTTGTATTGGATTTTATTCGCTTTATTTTATTTTATTATTATTTTTTTGGAATAGGTGATTCGTACCTTGTTGCTGGCACGGATGGTGTGGGAACAAAAGTGATGCTTGCTTTTGAAACTGGGATTCATGACACCATTGGTATTGATCTGGTAAAAAAAAAAGGGTTTTACATTAACTTTTATTTAGAACTAATACTTTTCATACCAATGCTGCAACATGATGAGGCTATTGAATTGAACCTAGCTTTATGTGAATTATAAGATATCAATGCAAAATTTGGAAAAGGGTTTCTCTGCTGCGTACTCTGTATTCATCAAAATCTGCATCTGGAATCTCTTTTTTAGTTTGTTGCAAATTTTGATCCTTTTTTTACTTTTGTAGGTTGCAATGAGTGTGAATGACATTGTTACATCAGGGGCAAAGCCTCTGTTTTTCCTTGATTACTTTGCCACTGGTCACCTTGATGTCGATGTTGCTGAGCAGGTAATGGAATTTGCCATTCTTTGGTTTTGTTTCAACTTTCAAAGTCTCGTACACTGAGAAAGCTGATCTTTTTTTTTCCCCCTCTCTTCAGGTTATAAAAGGCATAGTTGAGGGCTGTAAGCAATCTGACTGTGCGCTTTTAGGAGGAGAGGTATTATATCATTTTGCAATTTATTTTATCTCTGTGATTAGTTTGGTGCTATGTTATTTTGCCTAAACATAAACTAAAGTAACAGTGTATAATAAACCGGAACTGTATAGTTCTAACAACTATGGTTACATTGAAATAGAGTCTTGGGAATGAATATATTTGATAGTATGTTTGAGAAGCAATTATTAAGGAGAAGATGATAGGAAATTGCAAACTGTTTTTGCCTTGTGAGGTTTTTATAGGTTTCATTTAGTAAAAGGGTTCAGACTGTTAGTTGAAGCTATGAAAATATTGGCAAATGCTTCTGAAAGATACCTTGTTCCAAGTGTTTTTACTTTTTATTAACTAGTTATTGGCACACTAAACCCTGAACCCTCAAGTCCTCAACCCTATTGGTTTTGGATATTAGCATGTAGCTTATTGGCATTATTTGTTCCATGTGCTGACCTGACCTGACCTATTGCGGTGCTGCTTAGTTCAATTGGGTGTTCTAGGTGATTTTTATTATTATGTTTTATTCTTTTTTATGTGTGTTCCTTGACTTAGATGTTTCTGAGGGTTGTTTGGAGTTTGCACGTCTTTGGTTTGGTGTGGTTGGGTGTATTTGGTGGTCTTGGGCGATGTCTATGTGTTCGGTAGTCTTTTGTACTCTAATCTCCCTTTCGGGGTCGAGAACTTGAACAACTATCGGGAAAAAAAAAATATCAATCGTTACTGTAAACAGTCTTTGTATTCCTGAATCTGATTTTATTCAGAGCAACACTGTATTGAATTCATGATAGGCTGTTGCAATCTTGCACTGTTGTGGAATAGAAAAGCACATGAATACGTTGCAATCAAACTTTCCACTCAGCCACCTGCAGAGAAAGAGATGATGCGACTTTTTATAAATATTCTCTTGCAATCAATTAATTTAACATAATTTTTAGACTGCAGAAATGCCTGGTCTATACAAGGAAGGTGAGTATGATCTTAGTGGCTGTGCAGTTGGCATTGTGAAGAAAGATTCTGTAATCAATGGGAAGAACATTACTGCTGGTGATGTCCTTATTGGTCTACCATCGAGTGGTGTTCACTCTAATGGTTTCTCACTTGTAAGAAGGTTGGTTTTTAATTGAGAATCCAGCAGATTTCATACAATTTTAAGTTACTGAGTTGCACATGTATATCTTAACAGAGTGCTTGCTCAAAGTGGTCTTTCATTGAAAGATCAACTTCCTGGTGGTAATGTCACAGTTGCAGAAGCTCTGATGGCCCCGACTGTTATTTATGTAAAACAGGTGATTCATCCTTCTTTGTAGCACGCAAAAATGGTCGTTCTTTCAGTGTTTGCCCCTTCTGAACTTTGAAGACTTGTCTTTACTTCATAAAATAGGTGCTAGACTTGGTTAGCAAGGGAGGGGTGAAAGGAATTGCCCATATCACAGGTGGTGGTTTCACAGATAACATACCCCGAATCTTCCCAGAAGGCCTTGGTGCTACTATATACAAAGACTCATGGGACGTGCTTCCGGTGTTTAAGTGGCTTCAGGAGGTAATGCATTTTTCTATATCTTCCCCTGAAATAATTTTTGTTTATAATTTTTATCCATCAGCAATTATACATTGTTTAATACAGACTTAAAATTTTCTGGAGACACTAGTATAGTGTACTAACTATATTGATAACCTTCCTTATTAGGCTGGGAAGATAGAAGACTCAGAGATGAGACGAACTTTTAATATGGGCATAGGAATGGTCTTGGTAGTTAGTCCAGATACAGCTGATAGAATACTTGAGAATAGAAGTGAGACAAATAAAGTCTACCGCATTGGGGAAGTTACAAACTGCAATGGAGTGTCCTTCAGTTAATCTTCTTGTACCTTTCTGATATTTTCATGGAAAATCTCTGTTGAGAGGTTGGACCTGCAACTCTCTCTACATAAATGTTATGAAACTTTAACCAATTTTGAGGATGCTATTGTAGTTTAGTTGCTAGTGAAAAAAAAATGATAATGTTATTTTAATCTTGCTTAGTATGAACCTATGGAGTATGAACCGTATTATTTAGTTCCCAACTCCCTGATGAGTTCAACGGGATATGCATTGTTATATATCATAATCGGTTCATAAATCATAATATTCCTGCAACTGGAAGTGTATGAAATCTCAATGAAGCATAGAATATACAGTGAAGATAAAGGGAATTAAATTTATAAATGATAAAAACATAGTTTTATTTTATCTCATTCAAGATTAATATGATTAATAAAATTCTTCGAGAACTAGTTTATTTTGAAGAACGAGATATCTTTCAAGGAAACAAATTTGAATAGAGTAATGCTAGGGAGCCAATGTTAGGAAGCCCATGAGTGTAATTAGGAAAATAATAGGTGGTAAAAGGGAAAAGAAAAAAAAGAAGGAAAATTGATATTGGCTCTTTATAGGCTCCTTAATGTTGGCTCCCAAGACTTTCTCATTTGGATATTAATTTATTAACCTAATTTCATATCTTAATTTTTATTAATTTGACTTTAAAAATATTAAGTATTCACCTTTTCTTTTGGTGTCTTAAGTATTCACCTTTTTCTTCGATGTCAAAGTATTCACCTTTTTTAATAAGAATAAAATATTATATGTTAGAAAATTATTATCTCCACAAATAAATCCGTGAAAATTAAATTTTAAAACTTTATATAAATGTGAAAATAAAAATAATTTTATATACAGTTTCTGTGGTCTCTTTCTTTTTATTTTTAGTCATTGTGGTTTCATTTTTTTTGGACGGTAGACTCGCACACCACACATCCACCCTTACACACATCCATTTTTTCCTCTTCAGCTCTTGCAGGGTTCGAACCCCTGTCCTTTTGATGGTGCAGCACTTTATTAGATACTCCCCACCAATTAGGCTATGCCCTCAGTTGCTGGTTTCTTTCTTCTTTTTTTTGTTTCGGACATTAGTTTCTTTCTTTTCTTCTTTTTGTTTTTATTTTTTTCGGATAACGAACAATTAGTAGAATCGTAGTCCGTTGAAACTTGAAACAGATACTTTTTTTTTTTTTGGTATTATGAAACAGATACTTTTTTTTTTTTTGGTATTATGAAACAGATACTTTGTTCTGGGGTTTCTGGGTCGGTGAAGGTCATTAGGGCACGGCGGTCCATGACCAAAAAAAATAAACAACTTCACGACGGTCGTTAATAGCGCCGCGGTTAGCCAATTTCGTTCGAAACAAGGGTTTTCCTTCTTCGGAGACTCACCAAGTGACGACTCTTTGGGGTTCCTTCTTCTCACCTCAAATTTCCCGCCTTTTCCTTTCTCCCCTCACATTCAAAGTGTACGGAATACTAGGAACTATTTACTAAGGAGGCCAATCCAAGTTTCAGATTGAAAGAAGGCACCTTCATTTCAAAGTTACAATCATTCTTCCTTCTCTTTAAATGCATTAACTTCCATGCTCACTGGTAAAGTAGCAGTAATATGATGTCTCTGAAGTTGACTCAAGCATTGTTTGTTTTGTAACAGTGGGAGCATCCTCTTAACTGGTGCCAATGGTGTTCGAGGACTTTGAACCCATCTTTGCTGAGCCAAAGGTGGACTTTTCAGCTCACCACAGCTCATGTCCTTTGAGCTCCATTTTGTTGCATTCCTTTGCTCCTGATACTTCTCACATTGTCATTCATGCCACTGATTTCCACTCTCACACTTGGGAATCTCGTCTCTCAGTTCCACTCCTTGAGGACATTGTCAGCATTCTCATCTCACCTGATTCTGTATTCTTATTTATTCTCTATTTATATTGAGAGATTTGATGTGTGAATCATACTGCTGTTAAAAGGAAGAATATTTTGCAACTTTCTGTGGCCAAAATGCTGCGCCATGATGATTTAATTTGCTTAAGAAGCTGATCAAAACACAAATTGCTTTATTGTGAACAATTGATGCCATGGCATTATAGATTATAACCCTGATGATTTATTGCTTATATGTTTAGTTTTTTCATTTTACCTTTTGTGCAGAGGGATATCATTGGAATAGGGGGTTCTTGGTCAGAGTTTGTTGACTACTTTCTAGCTTCCCTCAAGTCAGAAGATCTGAAGCTGGTTCTAGAGGCCAATTCAAACTCTGATGGTAACTAGTGGTTCCTATACATACACTCGATTGTGCCTTTCCATTGAAGGTTTAAATTAAATAGTATCATGCATGTTGTTTTTGTAAAGATTTATTTCTTTGTGAAGATGGTTTGTTAATTGGTTACTGAATCCATAGTTTTGGTATAAGACATAAGAGATTATGGTGCTCTCTTTTTCAAATATTGGAAAAGATTTCCTTTGTGGACCGCTTGAACATGTTTGAATTTAAAAGTTTATTGATGCATCGAATAAAGAATGCCATACTATTTTTGTTTGGGAGTTATTTTAAGGAATCATAGTCATTGGTCAATATCATATATTGTCCATCCTATTTATTTCAGGTATTAGTAATGTAAAATTAGTTGCTCAGAAATCAAAAGGAATGCCTCTAATTACCATACGTCTTACCAAACTTGTGGATTCCGCTGCTAATGAAGCTATTTCAAATCTATCCTTGAGGCTCTTTAAGGCATATAAAAACATCAAGTGTTCTCTTGTAGAAGGTTAGACCGTGCATTTTATTATATCTTATCAATCTTATGCAAGTTCTTTCTTTTTGTTTGTTAGACCTGGTCTCTCTTGCTAAACTACCCCTCATTGCCTTTTTTTTTTTGTTTTTTTCTGTGTTATAACAATATAATAGTGTGAACCAAGTTTGTGTTTTTTCCAAGAATGTAGGTGGACTTATATGTGACTTAAAATTGAATTTATGTGGGTGTGTGTTGGAATTAATTTTTTCTTTAATATGTTGTACCTACAGAGCAGGAGCGCACTAGCCGGTTGACAAACATTGTAGAAACTGAAAAGGTACAGTTGCAAAATGTGGCAAAACTATTACACTATAAATCATTAACTTTTATATGGTTTTTGGTTCCACACCACCTCAGCTAGTGGGATAAGGCTTTGTTGTTGTTGTTGTATAGTTTTTGTTTGATTGTCATATCATAATATTAGCTTGGGGATGTGCTGGAAACCAGATTGGCAATCCTATTTTAAAACAGTAGCAAAATTGTTATAGCAAACTTCCAAACGTCATGAATAATGGCCAAGTGATGTAGAATCTCCATTATTTTGGTGTGGGATTCATTGATATATTATTATATGATTCATTCCTGGTTTTTTCTTTGCTCAACTTGCACAAGTATCTATGCCTGAATGATTTATAAATTGTAAGTCCAAAAATTTTTGCCTAATTTACACCGGTATGATCCACACACTCAATGTTTAACATAATACAATAATTTCTAACTTTAGCCTTAGATGTCTGAAATGGATACTATAGCTTTCATCCATTTACTTGCTGGCAATAATTTGGTGAATGTTATTCCTATCTATCAGGAAAGAAATGAAACCCTACAGCAACAACTGGAACAGAGGCATAAGTTTCAAAAGATTAGTGACTTGGAGAAAGTTGGGGTTTCCACTAATGGGCCACAAAACTCACCAGGTCTGTTGTGTACATTGTCATTCTGAAAAGTAGTTCTTTTTAATTGCTTACTGACGAAATGGTATCAAAACTTTTTACCTCAGTTGAAGTTCTTGTTGCCTGTGTGGTTCATCATTTATGTGGTTTGAGTGCATTGTGGAAAAAAATATCTCAAGGTTGCTAGACTCTATTTTCTTATGCATAAACTAAAGTGACATTAGTGAGAAGAGAAGAAATGCTTGTTCTTCTTCCATTTTGAATGTCGGAGAAATCTTACTTCTACGTTAGTGTTATTGGTTTTGCAAAAGGTTTTGGTCTGAATTTGCAAAGCATTAGTCATCATTACCTTCTAAGTAAATCAAATTTTGTTTCTCGCCTTCTTGTTGGATTAGCAGCTAAGCAAACAGCTCATGACACTACAAAAGTTAAGAATCGTGTGGTGCCGGCACATCGCAGGCAAGCGTTGTTACCATCATATTTACCTTACTTTCTAGCACTACTGTAATTATCATAGTTTTTCACTCACCTTTTTTCCTTGGGCAGGACCAAAGTAAGAGGGGCCCTCTTGCATGATAGCGATAATGATAAGTAACTCAGGCTTTTAGATCTAACAAGCTGCTCAGAAGAAAGTGAAAGGATTGTCCTCACTCTATGTTTTGTTCTTTTTTCCCTCCTCCCTCACTTCACCTTGTACTTTTTGTATAATATGGAAAACATATATCACTATTCACTAGTTATTCCCCTTGTATATTAACTATGCAAATTGCAAAATGATATTGTTCATTTGAATTTAATGCATATACCTCCCCTTGTTATACACCATTGCAAAGATTTGAATAACCTTTTCTTATAGGAGGAGATGCTCCAAAATTTTGTAAGTAGCATAATTGAAATGTACCTGCAATTAAGTGTCTTGCTTTGATCAAATTTAGGATCTTACCCTTCCAATCTGCTTACTTTGGTACTGTTAAACCTGTGATTTACTGATAATTAGCTCAGTCTTGATTGCAAAAACAATGAGCGCAATACAGCTCAAGTGCCACACCACACACAGAACAGATGCATATTCTGTCTCACATGGGCACTTGAGAATTAGTGGTTTGAGATTTCCATTAATTAATTCATTAAGGAATACTTAGCTATTCAATTGCATTTGTCTGTGCTTCATATTGATGTAAAATGCTTAGTTAGTTAGTTACTTAATACTCTTGAATAGAGTTGTGATGGTTAACTGATCAAGCCTGGTATAACCCTATTCTACTTTGATAATACAGCTGGTTTGGCATTAGCTAACAAGATTAGTAGAGTGAAAAAGGAAATTGTATGGGGAAGAAGAATCTAGATGGAGAATATATATAAATAGTTTTGTGAATTAAAGTAATCATATAAAACAAAAAAACCAACATAATATCATGTTAGTACAATTTGTTGGCACTGACCGAACCTGTAATTCTTTATATATTTTTTTCTGATTGATAATATCTTGTTTTGTTGCTATCAGAAGAAAAATCCAAGACATGTGAACCCTCTTAGGAAGAGAGAATGATTTCACCACCATAAGCTTTAGATGATGGTCACACTCCTGAACCCCCTCTGTGAGCATTTGTATCTAAGAATCACATAGGATATGAACCTGTAAACCAAGATGAAGCCTACCATGACCCCAACATTTTTCCATCTATTACTCTCCCCACCATAACCTTCTTCTTTAAGCACATCTTCACCACTCACAACACATCCACCAAACATGTACTCCAAGCATTTCCCTGATTTGGAGAACTCATTTATCAGAAACCCTTCAAAGGGATACTTAAAGAGAGATATATAGTGCATAAATATCCAATATTTTGGAATCTCATGTTCTGATATGAAATATCCAGAAAACAAGAAGAATGATCCTATGACACCAGCAATGACTGAATTCCCAACAATGAAATTAGGCACCAGAGCACTGAAACAGACCACAACTGAATTTGCAGTGTATAGGATCAGCCATATCAGCAACAGAAAGTGTAGAAATGCCATGAAATTCTTGTTGAGACCAACAAGCCAGTATAATGGAATTGAGAACAAAATGGCTAGGATTAGAAGAAATGGTAGGTAAACTAGACCATTGGCAATGGCATAGGATGATACTCGGTAGCTTCCACAAGATGTCTCCTTCATCAGAATCTCCCTTTCTTGCAGAAAAATTGGTAGAGCTTCTATGGTGCTTGATAGCAAGAAAGTTAGAACGAAAGCAAATAGACCAACCCTCTCTTCTGCCCCATCAAGATCATCCTTGAGATTACAAAAGATGGATCCCAGAACAAGCCCTGCAATCAGCATCTGAATAGTCCTACATGCAAACAGCTCTTTTGTACGAAAGATGTTCTTGGAGAACCTATGAGTGAGGATCATAGTTTCTCTCAATCTAGAATTAGCAAAATCACAAGTGAAATCCATTCCAGCATTGATGGTTTCTTCATCAATCACCTTGGATTGTTGAAATAGCTGTTGTAAAGTAAACCTACCACTTCTACACTCACCTTGTTCATCATCACCTTTCTTCTGTGGCAGTGCCGTTCGCCTCGGCGTTTGTACCTGGAACCGCTTGCATTTCTGTTGTTGCTGAAAGGCATCAATGGAATCAATGGCAAACTCAACCACATTGACATGAAGGGGAAGCTCTAAACCCATTAGCCTCAGATTCACACTAAGCAAATCAGCAGTGCCATGGTGTAAAACAGAACCATTTGCCAACAAAAGCAGTGAATTGAGCAACTTCACAATTCTGAATCCAGGTTGATGGATGCTAAGGATTATGGTTCTTCCCCTAGTATCAGCCATCACCTTAAGCATATCAATAATTTGCAATGCTGAAGTGCTATCAAGACCTGAAGTTGGTTCATCCAAAATCAACACCTTGGGATCATGTATGACTTCAACACCAATAGAGACTCTGCGCCTTTCACCACCGGATATTCCCCGGACCCTTTCGTCACCAATTCGAGCCCCAGCAACATGATCAAGCCCAAGCTCCTTGATG
>JASCZI010120866.1:38312-56534 GCA_036250425.1 Stylosanthes scabra | reverse complement strand
AAAAAAATCCATGCTAGGGGGGGGGGGGGGAGGTTGTCCACTATCACTATGAACATTATATTCAAGAGCCTCGTAGGTTGTACAGGTTGCCGATTAGGTGCGGTTAAAATGATTAGTGGATGGATGTAAACATATGGCGAAGATAAACAGGAACACTTGTAAATCATTTTATTCCAAAAGGTGAAAGATCAAACCTTTTCTCATGCTTGAGGCCCATGATTAAGATTTATCCAGAAACTTGCACATTTCTTTATTTTAAAAGATTTTGTTTTGTTCTTTTTTATTTATTTTTTGTTTTTAACCATGTCCGAGACGTCAATTCATGTTGGTGTTACATGCAAATTAAATAGTAAAATGATCAATAAAAGGAGTGCTCAAACAATAATAAAGATGTTGTGTACAGCAAGGAACAATACCCTGTTTTGTGGGGAGGGAATAATAATTTTATAAGAATGTTATTTATAGGTAGTGTACATTCTTTATTAACAATAATTGATAAATAATTATAAAATATAAAAAATATATAAATATTATTTCTTATAATTTTAACACCGCGGCGTAAGTTTTTTTCCTCGCTAAATGTTATAACAAATTTTAAGAGCCGAATTCATACAAATTGAATGTATGAAATTCTTTTAATATAATTAATTTCCATATAAATAAGTATTATTTCACTACTACAACAACAACAATAAAATAAGTATTATTTTACTAAATTTAATTGATATATTTAAAAACTTTGTATCATCAATTTAATCTATAATTTCTTAATTTTTATATAAAAAATATTGGATACTATATAATAATAATAAATAAAGTTCTCCGCGTGAATGTCCATGCAGATGAGATGATCAATTTGGATATGATGCATTAATTCATGGGTGCAGGCAGAGTAAATGCGAATTCAGAATTAAAAATAGGGATGAAAGCAACACATTAGACATGAGTATATATATATATATGGTTATCCCAATAAATTAAAGCTTATCCAAGGAATAATGAAGGTAGTTAGTTACATATATAGCTAGGTTACTTAAATAGTAGTGAAGCAACGCACAAATAACTTAAATGTTCAATTACATATATAACTTGCATTGTTAGCTTCAATGGCCGTCTATCTAGCTAGCAAGTTTTGTTGGCCCTACTTCTTCTTCTTCTTCCTTATGATGGAATTCCACGTACCGCCGTCTTTCTTCTAACAGCTAGCTCCATGCTTTTCTCTTTTCAATCCTAATCAATCCAACCAAAAATCTTCATTTCTCTCTCTTTTTCTCTCTATATATATATAGAGCATGACAAACTTGACCCAAAATAATAAAGTACCAAATTAAATTAGAGTCCAAAAAGGAAAGAAGAATTGAAATACATACCTACCATATACCATCATACAATGAATCTTCCTCCAGGGTTTTGCTTCTCTCCAACAGATGAAGAACTCATCCTTCACTTTCTCTATAACAAAATTTCTCTACCGTTCCATCCCAACATCATACCGGAACTTGATCCCTCTCATCTTCATCCATGGCAATTAAATGGTACATACACACATAATAATTAAACCTAGCTATATATGCATGCATGCAAAAGATTCTTACATATATGTTGTAACATAAATTGTGTGAAATTTAATTAATATGTGTATGTGTACACAGGGAAGGCGTTTTCAAGTGGGAATCAATACTATTTCTTCAGCAACAATAAAGTGAAGCAAAACAGAAGCACAGGAAATGGGTATTGGAAGGAAATAGGTTTGAGCGAACCTATAATCTCATCAGCTGATGCAAACAAGAAATTGGGAATCAAGAAGTATTTTGTCTTCTATCTTAGTGAAGGCACTGAAACCAATTGGATCATGCAAGAATACCATATTTCCTCATCTATGCTTCACAACAATAGCCCTAATGGAACTACTGCTCATCGAAGATTAAAGCCGGTAAGCTATTAATTTCTCTAATAATAATAATAATTAAGCCCTAGATATTTAATTTATTTTTAATTCGTCTATATTATTGTGTAATTTTGAAATTGATTAATAATTATATAATATTATTATTACAGGATCAAAATAGGAGCAACAATAAATGGGTTGTGTGCAGAGTGTATGAGAAGAACAAGAAGTCACAATCTGAAGAAGGTGGGGATGAGGATGATTGTGGATCAGAACTTTCATACCTAGATGAGGTTTATCTGTCACTTGATGATGATCTTGAAGTCATAAGCCCCCCTAATTAATTAATTAATTAATAATGTATATTACTATAAGATATATACATATATATGATTTAGCATCTTACAATTTAATTTCTGATAATATGTTACATAGACACTACTATAGTTACATATACAAATGAAAGACCCCAAATTAAAGTTGATGAGTAATTGATTAGGTTCAGAGTTTTGTTGTCCTTATTTATATATATATATATATATATATATATATATATATATGTATAGGGAAAGAGAATTTATAATATATTGATGCAGCTCATATATATATGTAGTATGTGGTTGTGTCTTTTTGAAGTGAAAGCTTGTTCACAACTTTAATTCATCTATCTATCTCTACTTTTTAGATATAAAATGCAATGCTTTCTTGTCAATCAGTAGTAGTGAGTGAGTTGCACCGAAATTAAATTTCTTGAAATTATTATGGTGATCTATCTATCTATATATGCATATATATTTCAAAAGGCTCCAATGGAATCTGTTGCTTTGAGCCAACGGAGAGAAGATCTGACAGAGAGTGGGTCTCACCACTACCACTCTCTATTCTTCTTCTATCTTCCAATTTTCAAGACAGAAAAAGAAAAGTGACAGATCAGATCACGGGTGTGCATGTTCCGTATACATGAATTATTTCTCATTATTCAACAAGAAGAACAAGGTTATGTATGTTTATGTTCAATAATCTTACCTTAATAGTTTCATATCATTGGAATTCTGAGCTATTCAAATTAAATTCATCTAATAATTAATAATTTGTTAGGGAACTAACAAGTGATCTTAATTCTTCACATATTCCTGACCTACCATTAGATTTTCCTTGCATGTCATTAGGTAAAATGTTAATCCATTGAAATAGATACATATATACAGTATCTTCAATATGAATGTTGCTTGAGTGGTTGAAGCTTCCTTAATTCTGTATGAAGTAGTATACATAAATTAAAGATAAGGTGGAATTTCATTTAATTTATGAAACTTTATTAATGGAGAAGGGGGGTCATGATTATATATTAATGTTGCATCACCTAGACAATACAGGTGTCAAGAGGGTTGAATAATCCTTGGCTTAAATTGTTACATGCATTCAGCATAGAATGCTATATATATCAGGGAGTGTGAAGAATTGGAACCTTTTTCTTTTGTAATAAATCTGCAACCACCTGTCTATTTCCGATGCTAAAATTAACTAATAGGTATATATGGAGGCACATGTCAACTCAAATATCTGATCTTATATATAAACTATAGGGTTGACTAGCACTATCTCATCTTAGATTAAGGCTAGATCTATATATATAATGGCTTCCATATTATATATAGTGGTGCACATTTAGGTTTTGAATAATGAATCCTCCTACTTTATCACTTCAGATACAGTAGTATGTATTAGCTCACAGTGCTTCTAATTAAAACATTAACTTAATTACTTAGCACTCTAAGATAAATCTAAGCTGAGTACATCCATCTTAATAGGTTATCTGAATCTTGTTCATTTTCTGCTACTACTCCATCCTATGCTTTTAGTACTATTTTTCAAAGACACAAACTTGAAAAATAATAACAATATAATGAAAACGTGGGGCTGAAACTGGTTAACTAAATTTTTAATTATAGTATTATTGTTGTTAGGCTGCGTTACGATACAGTTTTATTATCATCCTCTTCTTTGTATTAAAAACATTCGTACTAAATTTTTTATTTGTGACAAATAACTACATAAAAATTAGTTTTGCTAGCCAATGTAATAGTATTCGTACTAAGTTTTTGCCCTAATAAATAACCACATAAAATTTTTTCCTTGTAATGATATTCGTACCAAGTTTTAATGACCAATGTCCAAAAAAGCCTTATAAATTTATTGTTTGCATATATATACTTAACTAAGCATTTTTTCCTTAAGTGGTTTAGCTTAAAAAATACTATTACGTCAAATCAATATGATTTTTACGTTGGTTGTGGCAAATCTAATATCATTTCTCGTATCTATTCCTACATAAATCTAAAAAATTATTGTGTTGTGTCTACTTATAAGATATGATGAGTAGAGGTGTCAATGGACCGGGGTAAAAGCAAGTGATGCTTCCCCGTTCCTCGTATCCATTCCTAGAATTTTTCTTAGTCCTCGTCCTATTCTTATCATAAGTTTCTCATTTTTCATTGCATTCCTCTTTAATAATTTTAATAGAATTTTAATAAAAAATAAAAAAATAATATAAAAATACTAATACAATGAAAAATTATTTAAATATATTTTGTTCAAAATAAAAAATTATTTAAAATCCAACATTATATTCAAAAAAATAAAATAATACAATATAATAAAATATAAAACGATTAAAAATATATATTAAAAATTAATTAATAACAATATTTTAAATTGTTTGGAGAATTAGGGATCGAAAATCTCCGCTCGAATCCCTGAGTCTATCTTGGGAAAATTTTGCCTCATTTTTATTCCCATAAAAAAAATTTCCCACGTTCGAACCCCTAATCGACAAGGTACTCATAAGATTTCCTCTTCCTAGAAATTTTTGACACCCACAATGTTTTATATTGGTTGTTACATGTCCAACAACCCACCTCCTTTATCTCACCTTTGAACCGTCCATGCAAGTTATTATTATATCTAGAAACAAAAACCTAAATTCATTGCAAATTTCCCTATATTCCATTTAAAAAATAAAAACAAAACATAACAGACAATGAGAGAGTAGTTGATTCGGACCACATGTGGAAAAGAGAGATACACTTGATATGTGAGCCCCCCGCTAGGGTTCGTAGCATTTAATCATTAATCCATAATCATTGTTCCTAAAATAGAGACCCCCCTGTGCACAACATAGACCATCAAATTGACTAGTACTCCCCACTTAGAGTGGGCAACCACAAAACAAAACAAAAACCAAACGTCACTTCTTTAGCTCTTCTTTCAATTCCCCTTCATCATATTTCCAACATTGTTTTTCTTCCCCCTTCTGATCTTTTCATTTATCTATCTTCTTCTCCATTATTCACTTAATATGAATGATCATACATTATTCTTTTCCGGATTCAGTTTTCCCTGATACATTGACGGTAACACATGAATGATGAGAAAGGCCTCCATACACATATATATGAATTAAAGAGAGGAGAAGGAATGAATAATTGAAGTGATTATTATTATTATTTATTTATTTAATAAGGTCAATGGAAGGAGATCCATTAAAGAAGCAAAGGGAAGACATAGTGTGCTATGCACCACAGATGATAACAACAAATGGGATATGGCAAGGAGATAACCCTTTGAACTATGCATTGCCTCTCTTCATATTGCAAGTAATCTTAGTCGTCATTGCCACCCGCATCTTTGTCTTCATCCTCAAGCCCATTCGTCAGCCTCGTGTTATTGCTGAAGTCTTGGTTAGTTTATTATTAATTTCCCTACCACCACAACAATGCCATTATTAATAATTCATTTCAAACAATGTAAAAAATTATCTAAGAATGAAATTAAAAGTTAAAGTAATTTCTGTCCTAACTCTGTAATATTTTATATTACATGCATGAACATATGTTAAGGGAGGAGTAATATTGGGTCCTTCGGTGCTTGGACAAAGCAAGACATTTGCAGAGGCAGTTTTTCCTCTGAGAAGTGTTATGGTCATTGAAACAATGGCAAACGTTGGTCTGCTTTACTTCCTGTTCTTGGTTGGATTGGGAATGGACGCTTCATCGGTGCTGCGTATTGGTAAAAAAGCAGTTTTCATAGCAGGTGCAGGCATGGTGTTCCCCTTTGTCATTGGAGCAGTCTTCTCTTTTCTTATCACCAGCAATGACAGTCCGGTTAACAAAGGTGCTTACATCTTGTTCCTCGGCGTCGTTCTCTCTGTAACTGCATTCCCTGTTCTTGCTAGAATCCTTGCCGAGCTTAAACTCATCAACACTGAGGTGGGAAGGGTTGCACTTTCCTCTGCACTTATCAATGATGCCTTTTCTTGGATACTTTTGGCTGTGGCCATCACTATGGCACAGAATGAGAAGCTTGTTTTGTCTTCCTTCATGATTCTGATTTCCAGTGTGGTCTTTGTGCTCTTTTATGTGTTCGTGGTGCGGCCGATCATCTTGTGGATTATAAGGAGGACGCCGGAAGGTGAATCGTTCAGCGACTTCTATGTTTGTCTAATACTAGCCGGTGTCATGGTTTCAGGTTTCATAACTGATGCTATGGGGACACATTCTGTTTTTGGAGCATTTGTTTTTGGATTGACAATCCCAAATGGACCACTTAGTTTAACTCTTGTGGAGAAAATTGAGGACTTTGTCTCAGGGCTTTTGCTTCCCTTATTCTTTGCAATTAGTGGGTTGAAGACTAATTTAGGCCTCATCAAAGGTGTACTCACATGGTTAGCCATAGTCCTCCTTGTTTTTCTATCTTGCATTGGCAAAATTGCTGGAACCATAATTGTTGCAGTTTCTTATCAAATGCCACTTAATGAAGGAGCAGCCCTAGGCTTACTCATGAACTCTAAAGGCCTTGTTGAGATGATTGTCCTTAATGTTGGCAGGGACCAAAAGGTACTTACTATTGGCCAATACCCTAAAATTACTCAGTTTATTTACTGAATGGAAGGAGTTCTATATTACAAGTGCTACTACTATAATGGTTGATCAACCATCACAATTGGTTGCAGGTTTTGGATGAGAGATCATTTGCAATAATGGTTACCATAACTGTGCTAATGACTGGAATAATTGTACCTGGATTATCAGCTATCTACAAGCCATCAAAGAGGGTCATGTCATACAAACGGAGAACACTTCAGATGTCAAAAAAAGATGAAGAGTTGAAGGTCCTAGTGTGTATCCATACGCCTCGGAATGTGCCATCCATAATAAACCTTCTTGATGCCTCAAATCCAACAAAGAAGTCACCAATATGCATCTATGTCCTCCATTTGGTAGAACTCAATGGCCGTACATCTGCATTGCTCATTGTCCACAACTCTACAAAATTGGATCAGCCTGCACTTAATGCAACTCACGCTCAATCTGATCACATAATCAATGCCTTTGCCAACTATGAGCAACAGGCTCCTTGCGTCTCTGTGCAGCCTTTGACAGCAATGTCCCCTTACTCCACAATGCATGAAGACATATGCAATTTGGCTGAGGACAAGTGTGTCGCCTTCATAATCCTCCCCTTCCACAAACAACATACCATTGATGGTGGAATGGAAGCAACAAACGCGCCATTTCGCGCTGTAAACCGGAATGTGCTTGCAAATGCACCTTGCTCAGTTGGAATTTTAGTAGATAGAGGCTTGAATTGGTCCAACCACTTGGTAGAGGATGAAGTATTGTCTCGTTACGTGTTAGTGTTGTTCTTTGGAGGCCCAGATGACAGAGAAGGATTGAGCTACGGATGGAGGATGTTGGAACATGAAGGTGTAAACCTTACTCTAATGCGCTTTGTTTCTGGAGCAGAAGTTGGAAGCACAATGAACACAAAGCACCCTACCTTCAACAACAATATGAACAATATCCAAGATGAACCAAGGATACTAACAGTAGAAACTGAAAAGGACTCAGAAAAGCAATTGGATGAGAAGCTTATACAATTGTTCAGAATAAGTCATGTGAACAATAAATCCATTGTGTACATTGAGAAAGTAGTGAACAATGGCGAAGAGACCGTGGCCACTATAAGATCAATGGAGGACAACCATGATCTTATCATAGTTGGGAGAGGACAAGGATCGGTATCACCACTCACAGCAGGACTCACTGACTGGAGTGAGTGCCCCGAGTTAGGAGCTATTGGGGATTTGTTAGCATCACCAGATTTTGCAACATCTGCTTCAGTGTTGGTAGTTCAACAATATATTGGACAAGGTTCAGAGGTAGATAATGGGTTGGTAACACCAGATAATGTAGTTAACACAAACGAAGAATATATTAATCAGATAACAACTCATCATTCAATAACACCACCGACTGGACATACTGTTAATATGTTCAATGACACAGAAAGACAATCTAGATGATAATTAGTAATATCAATATCTAAATTATGTCTTCTGGTCTAGTACTTTATTTTTAAATTTGTACATACAGGAAAGCACAATTTTATATATTTTTTGTACAAACAAAATTTTACTTTCAACCTGAGAGAGAATTTGACAATGTCAGGGGTCTCTTTGGTTTATAATTTCAATTTTTTTTTTTTCATTTCACTTGGGTTTTATCATTCATCCTCAACTATATTTTGAAATGAACTGTATAAAATAATACCCAAAAATGTACCTGCTCAATAACTTCTTCTGAAGATTCCTTGGAACTTCTGCAGTTGTTCAGAACTATGTTACTTGTCTAAAAGACCAAAGTAGAAAAAGCTTACCAAGAAAAGAAAAAGGAAGAACAACCTGATTTTACTAGGAGAATGAGAGAAAAGCTCTTTAAGGACCAAATATATTACCTTCCATCTCAATTATGCTTATGGTTCACTTCAACAACCAAGAATTATGAGGTCATATCTGCTTCTGAATCCTACATAAGTATTGCATTGTTCTAAGAATTTCATTGAAGGGATTAAATTATTCAACAAATATGGTACTAAAATGAGTAAAGGAAGGGACCCAACTTAATTGTTTTCCTAATCCCTCTTCAAGATAGAAGTAGATCATGTTCAACAGTATGATAATCCCACAGAAGTACGTCCTGAAAACTTTAAGCTTTATTTACTCTAGCATTAACATACAGAGAAAATCAGGATAACTGTGAATAAGGTAAACATTGAAGAGCATAAACATTGAAAAGACGAAAACGAAAGTACTGCCACAAAATGCATCTTATAATAGTAAAGCAAAAGCAAAATGCTTATCATGAGTCAATGTTTTCCATGGGAAGTACAAAACAGATATCCACAAATTACACACCAATATAATTAGATAATAGGAAACTACAGGTAGAGTTATAGTAAAGCATGGATTTGGAGGGGATAAAAAGGACATGAAAAAGAAATCACGGATGTTATGGGGCATATCCAATTAAAGATTATAAAACAGAGACTTGTATAATCCCAAAAGAAAAGAAATGGTTTATTGGAAAAAAAAAAATGTTAATGTAAACCCTATATATTGTTTTTTTTTTTGGTATTTGTAAACCCTATATATATGCTGTAGTTAGCATATGTATTAAGCTCTTATCCTGTTAGTAGCATTAAATTGAAGCCCATAATAGTGTTAAGTTTAAGCCCAGAAGTGATGTTAGCGTAAAACTTAAGCCTGCTACATTTAGTCCAAAAAAAAGCCCTGCTACTTATGTTAGCCGAGTAACGACCAAAACCAAATTCAGTTCTTTCTTTTACCACCAGAATTGCTTCTTAGCATCATTCTCTCTTTTTCAATATTGCTCTAGTTCAAACACCAAGTATTCAGGAATCAGGATATGGTTCAATTGACCAGAACTGAAAATAAATGAAAGCCACCAAGATTGCTTTCACTAGATAGTGGACTAAACTAGTGGAAGACAAAATCACAAAATAGAGTTCAAAGGCAAGAATTTCTATACACTAGATATCTTTAGTCTTAGAATATGGAGAGTTATTTATAGTGAAGAGAAAAAAATGTAAAAAATGTAAAGAGAAAAATGATGGATCATTGAATTGATGTGTGTGGTTAGACTTTTGGATATAACTTACATGATTTTAACTTTTAAATTTTATTTCTCTTCATCATAAACAAGCACCTTTAGAATATAATCTCCTCCTTTTCTCCCTCACAAAAGCCAGAGTAGTCCCTTTAGGTGGATTAAATCAAACTTCAAATACATTAACAAGTAACAACAATAATTTTCTTCATTTTAATTGGGCAGTTTGACTGCATTGATTTTTTTTTTCTTCCTTCTTTTTTAAATATTTCTTGTTTGACTGCTTGATAAAGTAATATGATGGACTGGGACCATTCTCAAACCTATTCTATAATTTTTGTTTTACAATAGTGCTACTATTAGGCTTTGCATTTTTGGTATTAGTACTACTATTAGTTACAATCCCACTTTCTTTCCTATAATTTGATTCGTTCTTTTCCAATTACTCCTTTTGCTTAACTTGTACAAAAAATGTATGGGTAATGAAGTAAACTTAATGATAATTAAAATTTTAAAACTGTAACTAATATTAGTATTAATAGTACTTGATAGATGGTTCTTTTCAATTAGTTCTATAAGAATATTAATTAATTAATGTAGGGTTTAGCTATCGTTGCTATAAAAACATAAGATAAAATTACTATTAATGAAAGATTTTAAATGTTTATATTTAATGAATAAAAAATAAATATATTAAAAAATTAAATTTTTTGTATTTTTTATAAAAACTTTTTTAATTTATAATCTTATCATGTGTCCTAAAAATTAAGAGCGAGAATTAGCTAGACTTTTAATATATGGTAATTAGTATTTACTTTGTTCACTTTTAATTGTCATTTTGTAAGATGTAAGTTCTTACCACACTTGAAAGGGGCAGGGACTTAGTAACATGCCCAAACCATTGTCTCTGTAGGAAGCGTTTCGAGTATACTCGAAACACCGGTATTCTTGCATTTTTAGTCGTTGATCTTAATTGATTTTAATTATAAAATATATATATGATTAAGATAACGGCTAAAAACACAATAACACCGATGTTCCCGGCATATTGGAAACGTTTCCGTCTCTATATATGAAAATGGAGCGTTTTAATTATAACTAGTGTTTTCACATTTTTAGTTGTTAATTTTAATTTCTGAACACCTAAATACGAGAATACCTAAATTCTTGGTTATATCTAAAACGCTTTCACAAAAAGAGCAGTTCTCTCGTTAAAAGGTATATTCTTATGGAAAAGTTTTAAGACTTATAATTTATAATAGTTGATCATAATTAAAAAAAATAAAAAATATAAAAATCAAGGCCAATTCTATGATGGGGAAAGTATATTATGGACTATGATGGTCTAGGAAATATATCTTAATAAATTATTTGTGGGGCTGGTGTAGCAATATTTATGTTATTAGAGGGAGAGTGAATATGAGTAATGAAGGGGGCGGTTCGCAATTATGTGATAAACCAAGGTTGGTGCAACTTTTTTTTTTTTTTTGCTCAAAGTTGGCAAAAGAAACCAACCAAGCCCACAACCCAAACCCAAACCCAGAACTAACCCACCCACCTACAACTAACCTAATCCCTGTCGAAATCCCAAACACAAAGAGCACCCCAATCTTATCCCACACATCAACACCAGCAGCTTCCCCCCACTACAACCATTCATGCCTCTACACGAAGAACACCCAACTCTACCCATTACCCAAAATTAAAATAACACCCACTTTAAGGATTTGATAATTTTAACTAAAAGAATATCTTTTGAAACTTTTTTTACTTATCATTATTTGTCATCTGATAACATTTGGATTACACTTTTATTCGTACTATACTAGCGAGTGAATACATCTAACAATTTAATTATTATTATAATATTTTTTTTACTTATAAAGTACGGACCCTTCGTTGAATTGGCGTGTTCACGTGTTGAACATTTTTTTAACATGGCACTCGTCCGACAACGTGTTTTAAGTGTCTATCCGCTTCCTTAAAAAGGAAAAAAAAATCTCTGGACACACTTCACACTTCAGAATATCATCATATGTCCGCGTACTGTTTAATTTTATTATTAACTTGTATCTTTAAAAATTTTTTAAAAATAATATATTATTATTTTTTAAAATTAGAAATTATCTTCAATACTTTAAATAATTAAAATAAACATTAAAAATATTTTAAAATAATAATTTAAAATTTAATATAAATAAAATATCAAAATATTATCATAATTTTTATTAAAAATACATTATATTTTATATATATTACGTGTCATCTAAGAAATTGAGAATGACGCTTTTGTTTATTTTTTATTTATTTCAGTATAATTAGAATAAAATTATAAAATAAAATTATAATTAAATAAAATTATATACATTAAGTATATATATATATATTCAAAACATTGTCGGAATCCTATGCCACAGACCCAACACTTTAAGATGTGTTCTTCGTCGTTTTTCCACCCTCTACTATATGGCAAACAAAATTCACCAGGTCAATGAACCAAACAAAAAAAAACCTATCATGCCCTTCAGGTTTGTTGGAGGGCCGATACCCAGTTCACTAGCATTATTGTTGTTCACATATAAATTATTTTGGTCTAAAGATACTTTGCACACGTAGGCCCAATAAGGCCCATACAGTTAAAGCCACGTAGGCCCAAGAAGGCCCATACAATTAAAGCTCCATCATTAATATATAACCGGGTCTGGTTATCTTTATGCGCTGGGCTGGTTCACAATTCATGTAAAGATCATTGGTCTCTTTGGGGTATCTTTTTTTCATTGTAGGGATTTAATTGTGGCCACACAATTAGAATATTCTCCCAGGTGCATCATGCACCTTCCCCATCATAGACAAACCCATCTTACTTGTATCTTATTGTTAGTATTCCATTTTTTTCTCCAAGATTGTACTTTTGGTCTTTACTTTTTCTCCTCTTTGTCCACTGTCCTGTCAGTAGGAAAAAGGAGTAATTGCAGACTTGCAGAAACTTCCCATACCCTGCCAATATCATAGGATGGAATAATATAATTTCTTTCATTCATTTCTCAGTCACCATCCCACTTCCAACTTATCATTTACTCACCTCTTTCTAGTTTCTGTTCTCAATCTTTTCCTTTGTGTCTCATCTCACCTCAAGCCTTGAGAAAACAATAAAACCAACTTTTGAGATCTAACAACTGTTTATTTTTTTCTTCTTTGTTACTTAACTTGGAATCATCAATCAATCATCTTCAGTTTCTTGTTAAATTTCCATGAGTGAACCTGAAATGACCATTCCACACTTATTCAGATGCCCTATCAGTTTGGACTTGTTTGAAGATCCAGTGACTCTATGCACAGGCCAAACCTATGACAGATCAAGCATAGAGAAATGGTTGGGTTCAGGTAACCTGACATGCCCTGTCACAATGCAGAAGCTCCATGACCCTTCCATTGTTCCCAACCACACCCTTCGCCACTTGATCCACCAGTGGCTTCAACTTGGTCCACAATTTCACCCTGGTAACTCTGCAACTATTGATTCTCTTGCTGCTTTGAAACACACCCTTCTATCTCAAGAGGATGATGGTTCCTTAGAGAACAAGCTCGAGGCACTTGAGAAAATCAATGCCTTCTTTTCTGATGAGTATTGTTCTTTCAGCAGATCATGTTTCCTACAACTTGGTTTTTTGCCTATGCTCTTGGAACTAGTTTTTGGAGGAAGAACAACAGAAGAATCTCATGCTGTATCAAATAATGATCACATGAAATTTGTAGAGCTTGCAATTAGTTGCATTATGAAACTTCTGCATCTTGGTAATGATGATTTGGAAGCTCTAAATATTATCAAAGATGATGAGTCTAAGTTAGCAACATTTGTGCTATTATTCGAAAACGGCACTAATTCTGTTAAATCTAGCTTGTGTCATGTTATAGAGTCAGCATCATCATCTGAGACAACACAAGAGTTATGTTATATCTTTGGAAACACTCAGAAACTAGTGCATGAGATTGTTCTAGTACTTGTTCAAAATTGTGATGCTTCTGAGGATGCAGTTAAGGCCATTTCAGCACTGTGTTCATTGAATTCCAACAGAGAGAGCTTGGTGAGAGAAGGAGCAATAGAAGGGATCTTAAGATACATTTCAATGATTTCATCATCATCAGGTAATGAAACTACTCAAATTAGAGGACAAAACAAGAAACTTCTGGCTCCGATGGCATTGGGAATAGTAGTGAAACTATTGGAGCTAGAGAGTGGTAGAGAGACATTGGTGAATCACCCAAATGGAGTTGATACTTTGGTGAAGATGGTGTTCAGTGTAAAATGTGATCAAGATTGCAGTGAGGGTGCTGTTGAGGCACTTTCCCTTGTTTGTTGTGATTATATGCATGCAAGAGAGCAAGCCATTGGTGCTGGGGTTATTACAAAGTTGCTGTTGCTTATGCAGAGTCATTGTGCCACCACTACTAAATCAAAGGCCAGAATGCTCCTAAAATTGTTCAAATCCAAGTGGATTCAGATGTCAAAGTAGGCTCAGATGCTGTGGATGTTATCATATCATTGAATGGTAACAAAAAAGTATATGGTGTATATAATTTATGGGGTATAACATGTAAGATTTATGAATAATTGAATGGTAACACGAACTTCTTGAGAATGCTAAAAATTCAACGTGCACTATTATCGTATATCAAACGCTATTTGCACACCAAAATTCAGCAATCAAATCAATCACCGAGTATTTATGAATACATGAAATGTTTAAGTCAATTTTAATATATATTTTATATTTTGACATATATTTTATATTAATGGTTAATTTGGTGGCCAATTTTTTGTATACGCCTCATCCAGGTATGATTAAACAGCGAGAGAAAAAACATGGTGGGTAAATGATGGAAAACTATTAATCCACTTGACCCTATTGAAGGGCACTTTTTATGCATGAGAAACAAAATGGAGTCACATCCTCAGAACACAAGGTCATCATGCATCTTTTGCTGGCATCAACTCAACACAATGGCAAATTCTTTATATTTCCTTCCTTTTTTTCCTTTTCTGCGGTCAAATGTTTGCTGCATGGACCACACACCTTGCTTCTAGTGATTTAACTAAACATGGGAGGTGTTTTTCCAACATGTGAGATGGTGAGTAGGGACTGCCAAGATTCTCCAAAAAGAAAAATAAAGTGATTACTTCCATGAAGAGATTTTCTTGTAAAAATGGTATTATGAATCGTTAGATGGTTCACATGAAGACGTCTTGATTGATAGAAGTATCCACCAAAAGGGGTAGTTATGATAGTAAAAGCAAGGCTCATTGAAGGGTATAACATGTACATTGATGGGACTTGGTTTTGAATGGAATGTATGCTTCTTATTAGCTTTCTACCCCTGTCCTCTAAATTTGAACAGAAAGCAACAAAAAGAAGTGATGAATGGGCTATCTCTATCTAAGGGCACAAGAGAGTTTTGTTTGGTAAGCAATAAGTTTAGGTGTATTCTTGTCCTCCTCAAAATAATTGGCGATGCATACAAATCCACATGCATCTATCTTGTTAAGTTTTGAAGGTTGTGATTAGAGATGATAAAGGATTGGACCATAGAAAATTGACCATCCAATTAGAGATTCTCCATTACATTCCAGTCAAAAACATAACAGTAAGTCTTTATAACCAAAAAGGAAAAAAGGATTGTTCATACAAATATAACCTTTGATATTTATCTTGTGCACCAGAAAGTTTAAAAACTAATTTATCAATATTTTAAGTATTTTTATATCAAAATTTATATCACATCACAGTTTATTACAATTCAGAACAAGAGTTAAAATAATGAATTTAAAAAAAAAAAAAAAACATTTAGGTGGCACTACTAAGTACTAAGCATTTGGTTATTGGTATAATACAATATGTAAGAATGAAGTGCTAAGATAGTGTGATGAAGTGCTGCAGAGAACTAATCAAACTTGGAGGCCAGTGTTTTGTGTCTCTGACATATGAAAGGTCTGTGAAATGGGGATCAAGCAGTGTTGCAATGGTAAACTGGTTCTCAGCAAGCAATGGAGCATGCTTATCTGCATACAAGGCTGCTGCAAGAGCTGCATGTACTTCTGCAACCATGGCATTAGAGAAAAAGAAAAGTGAGAATCTTTCTTGCCTGTTCTAGAATGCATATGGTGTTATGAAAAATAGAATACCTGGGTAGCCCTTTAGAGATATGGAAACGTCTTCCATCTCTGCAATGGCTTCTTCTCTGTCTCCAACTTCATACAGTGCAAGTGCTCTTCCTACCCTTGCATAATCTGAGAATGCCAAGTCTTTGTAGCTTTCAATTACCTTAAAACAGAAAAGTGAATCACAGGTTAAGCCACCAAAGTTTGCATTTAGATATTAGAATACAACAACAACAACAAAGCCTTGTCGCACTGGGTCGGGTCGACTACATGGATCAATCAACGCGATTGAGCTCGATCATGTATCATGGATATTAGAATATTAGATAAAAAAGAATTGTGAAATTGGGGAGCAGACCTTAGAAAAGCAGTCAAGAGCGCCATTGAAGTCACCACGAGCTTGCAACTCTTTGCCTTTGTCCAACAAGTTCACAGCTTGAGAGACTCTGAGTGAAATCAAAGCGCTTGCATCTTTCTCAGAAGGACTTACTGGGTCATACAGTGTGGTGGCAGCATAGGAAGATGATTGAAGGAAGCCGGAAGAGAGGGGAAGAGACAAGAGGAAGACACGCCTGCTTAAAGAAGATGAGGTTTTGGGGTTCAATGGAGGAAGATGGCAAATGGGAGGTGCTCTGCACGCGCCCACCATGCTTCTGTCCCTGTTTGCAAATTGGTAGGAGTAGGAGAAGGATGGAGCCTCCACAACCATAAGCTCAACTAACTCTGACGCCTTTAAGTTTTAACAGATATTTTGAAACCTCACTCAATATTTAATGGTCAGAATTAGTAGATACTATATACTATTCGGAAGAAAAATAAAATTCTTACTAAATTATTATTATTTTCGCAACAAATTTAATACACATAAAAATCAATAAATTATCTTGATAAATCCTGATATAAACTAGCAGACGATTGGCAGGATTAGGAATATTATATGTAGGTTATTTTAGTGTAAAATTAAATTTATTTAATATATTTCAAAGTGAAATATTAGAACTTTATAGCTGCAAAAGGTAATTTTGGTAATAGATGATCAATAATAATACAAATTCAGATTTCAGATGATTTGATTATTATAATAGCCTTCTAATTAACCACACAAAAAAAAAGCATATAGTTTTAGTATTTCCTACACCAAGACTGATTAGGCAATGCATACGGTATAAAACTGAATTCCTTAAAAGTAATAAAATCCATGATATTTGTTAAAAATTTTGCATATCTACACATCAAACTAAATGTGCTAAATAACAAAAAGAAATCAAGAAAACGTAGATAACAACCCTCAAAATCATATTACTCGTAATATTTCTAGACAAAAGAGTGAAAAATGGCTTCCATCGTTGCTAAATTACAATAGATGTTAGCAATCTGAGTTTTGAATATAGATGTGTTCCCATGCTCTCTCAGATCTTAATGCTCAAAAGGTTGGTTTTGACTTTTGAGTGAAATAACTTCTTACGATCAGCAACAGCTACTCGTGGATGCATCAGTTTGGGGTGGTCTCTCCTTGAAAATGTTCTTCTTAACCCCTTTAGAACCCTCTGCTAACAGGCTAGGTGTATCCAAAATCTGCATAAAACAAAAAGAAGGAAAAAAGAAAAGCAAAACCATGGTCATCAGCTGTTACTGTGTTAATCAGAATGAAAGAAAAGTAATTCATTTACATGTGCCCCCTAAACACATTTAATCATAGCCTTCAAAAATGATAGCAGAATGTTACAGTATGAGGGAGAGGAATCTATGTTGCAGCATGCTTAATTGACAAAAATTATTTTAGGAAATGGGCATGACATAAGTCACTTAACATACCTTCAAAACAAGCTCTTCAAAGCATTGTTGTACGTTGACTCGAGTCTTAGCACTGCATTCAGTAAATAGGCAACCATATTCCCTTGCAAATTCTATTCCCTCTTTCTTTGTCACAACTCTTTCACTCTCCTGAAAACATGCAAGTCAAGTCCTCAATTGGCAGTTGGCCAAAAAGAAAATGCAGTATCATATGATGCAGGAATCGAAAACAAGAAACTGACTGTGATGTTTTGTTCTGGCCAACTATAATATACATCCAAGAGTTTAAGGTGGAATTGAAAAACTGAGCAAAATAAAAAATGTTAACAACATAATCCTCTATAAAAGTACATGAAATTCAAGATTCATGTGAAAGCCCCACTGAGTGACAAAAGACTTTATTATTGCATTTTTCC
>JASCZI010120866.1:5155-38302 GCA_036250425.1 Stylosanthes scabra | reverse complement strand
ACCTTGTCTACTTTGTTTCCGACAAGCATCTTGATGCAGTCTTGATTTGTTGAATAGAGGTCAATTTCCTTTGCCCATATGTCAGAAAGATTTGTAAATGTTTCTCTTCGCGTTACATCATAAACTGCCATGGTTTAAGGAACAAAAAAGTTGAGAATAAGCAGCAAACCCTAAATACAGATCTCAACAGTGAACCAGCTTGAGGGATTGAACATGTGAAACCCAAAAGCATTCTTTCTATCCATTGAATTATTATTCTACTCTATTGTATTAGGTTGCCATGAAAATTGAAGTGATTGGAGAGAGTAGAGTGTTACCCATAATGATCCCTTGTGCCCCTCGGTAGTAAGAGCTTGTGAGCGTTCTGAATCTCTCTTGACCAGCTGCATTTTTAAAGTAAGTGTTTGATCTTAAAATATATAGTGAGTGAGTGAGTCAAGCATTAAATCAAACAGAAAGAAGGCATACCAGTGTCCCAAATGGCAAGCTTGAGCTGTTTACCACCGATGGTGACATATTTGATCTTAAAATCAACACCTGAAGAAGGAGAGTTCAAATCAAACAAGAGAGAAAAAGAGTGAGCGATGTATTGAAAGATGCAGAAGAGAGAGGAGAGTAGTTACCAATGGTGGGTGAGAGATCTTGAAAATCATCGGAGATGAAACTGAGGAGTAGGCTGCTCTTGCCGACACCAGAGTCCCCAATCATCAACAACTTGAACAGATAATCGAATTCCTGTTGCCCCGAACTCGAATCCATCCCTTCAAATCTGCAATCAATCAATCAAATCCATAGCACGCAAAGTAATAACAATTATGATTTCATAAGAATGGTAGTTATAGTGACATACCTCAGGCTTAGAATTGAAAATAGAACGAAATCTTAGGAAGCAAAGAGAAGAGTAAAGAAAGAGGGTTCTGTCGGCGGTGATCTAGTTTGAGGTTTCAGTTTCTTTTTTTCTTTGCGAATTCCTATGCTATGCAATCGCTTTTGCTTCCACTGCGACTACTCCAGAAGCGCTAACGTGCCTTTTGCTTAACAACCAAGCACGCTTAAATTACTACGACAATAATTTGACCTACTACTACTAATTTATTACTATATATATTATATATTATATTATTATTAATTTATTATTATTATTATTATTATTATTAGAGTAAAGTATACTTTTTGTCCTGAAGTTTATCAAAAGTTTCAAAAATACCTTTAAATTTTAATTCGTTTTAATTTTGTCTTTTAAGTTTTTGATTTGCATCAATTTTACCATTATTACTATTTTTTTAATAATCAATACTTTTATTTCTATTTTACCCTTTTATTTATTTATCTCATTATCAATCTCACTCCCCCTCCTCTGTTCAACTACTTTCATCATCATTTCCTTCTCCTCCCACTACTATGTTCAACTACTTTCATCATCATTTCCTTCTCCTCCCACTACTATTATCGAATCAACTCCACCACCACTCTTTCTCTCTCTATATCTCTAGGAATAGGGTTTTCAAATTGGGAAAAATAAATACTAATGTTAAAGTTGAAAACTTTCCTTGAAACCACCTTTTCGCTATTCTCTTTTTCTTTTGATTCAAATGAGTTCTATGTTTGGTCTCCTTATGATCGTTCAATTCCAAGCACATATTCAAAGACTGTTTCTTCTGTGTAGAGAGAGAATGTGATGGGAATGTTAGATTGAGAACTATTGTGTTTTTGAAAAGAAAAGAAAAAAAAAATTTTGGAGCCGAGAAATGTTGAAAATGAAGAAGGATTTCAATTCAAAATTGAAGATACAGGAAAATTCTTCCTCTTCCAATGATGGTGGTAGTGGTAGAAATAACGTAATTAGATCCAAAAGCTTTGACTTTAGGAAAAAAAATTATATTTGCAATTACAAAACCCAAATGTTAAAAAAAAGTAAAAATTAAAATACAAATGAGGTTTTCTTTCTTTGTGCCCCAGTCACCACATTGAGAAGTGGCAGAAACAAAGAGAACCATGAAGGGAAGAACAGCACAAGAGAGATAGAGCCGGTGATCGAAAGACGTTACCTGCCATCTATTACTCAGTCTGTGTTTTATGAACATAAGGCTATTAATGACGGTGAAAAAAAAAGTGGTGGTGGGGATGATGATGGTGGTGGCGGTGGTGGTGGAGAAGATGAAGAAGAAAGTAGTTGAATAGAGAAAAAGAGAGTGATGAGATGACAATGATATAAAAAAAAAAGGGTAAAATTGAAATAAAAATATTGATTATTAAAAAAATTAGTAATAAGGGTAAAATTGATGCAAATGGAAAACTTCAAGGTAAAATTGAATCAAATTGAAATTTAGGGTAAATTTAAAACTTTTGGTAAACTTTAGGAACAAAAAATATACTTTACCCTTATTATTATTATTATTATTGTTGTTGTTATTTTACAATATCTTTAAAGAAAATTTTTTTAATTTAAAATAATGCTACGGAACTAACGTTAGGGATCAATAAGGAGTCAAGAAATGTAATTAAAAAAAAATAATAGGTTATAAAAGGGAAAAAAAATAATATTAGCTCTAATATTAACTATCAAGACTTTCTCTTGATTAAATTATCTTAGTGCGTCAACTTCACATGAAATTATGCGTAAGTAAGTAATTGGAATGCAACTCAGTGGTTAGGCTTATATAGGACTCACCAGGCTGGCAAATAGAAGATTTCTCATAGTTGAAAGCAACATTCCAAATTCAAAATAAAATAGCAGGAGCAGGGGAACAAGGATCATAAATTCAGAAACAAAATTAGTATTTAACGCAAATTCCCCTCCTCTCAAAATAAGGTTCACATAATACCAGACTCTATGATTAATTTGATCCACATCACCACATAACTTGATGAAATAAATAAATAATGACACATGTAGACAACCAAGTCACACAAAACATAACGAAATTGCAAATGTTAGTGACAATTTTGCTGCCACTGTAACCCAACCAGCTTCTCCCTCAGATGATCCACATGAAATGGAGTGGACCAACCACTTCTCAGTGAAAGAAATCACAGCCAGACTAGGTGCTTTCGCAGTCAAAAAGCAACAACCAATCACCCCAGGCTGCATCTTTAAATGGCGGGAAGTTTAGATGATACCGTCTCTCGAAGATGCCTAACAGAACTGCTTGAAGATTGAACTTCCACGGTTCCACCTTCAACCACAGAATTGAATTCCACTGAGGGAGAGGCGAAGGGGTTCGAGTGCAAAGCACGAACTGATGTCTTCGACTGCCATTCAGGTTCAAGTTTTGTCTCGCATTTTGGATTTAGCAAAAAATACTCCTGCCAGAAGACCTACAAATCACACTTCTTAGTGTTGCAACATGATGTAATACAAACTTGTACTAATCCGTTCTATGTGATAGTAATTAGCAGCACTACAACACAGTCGAAGGACTAACCGAATAAAATGCTAGCAGAGTTCTCCAAACTAGTAGGAGCTTTGAATAGAATAATTCCGGCAACAGAAAGTGGGATCTTATTCATCGAACCAACAAGGCTGCAGATAGAAAATCAATAGTTGGGTATGAGTTGAATAATGTTCCAATTTCGATGCTGATATGGAATTGTTATAGTTGAGAGCAACTGCGTGAGCAGTTTCCTCTTATCACACCTGTAAGTTGTTGCTCCTGTGTGATGAAGAAACAACATGGACGAGAAGCTGATCGCCAGACCCAAGAATCCACTAAAGGTCATTACTAACCAAAAGCTAGGCAATCGTAGAAGTGGTCTGCGAATTTAAGAAGAGTGAGTAAGCTTTTGATTCAGCTATCAACATAACATTGATTTCATTCACAACATTGCTGAGAAAACTCACGTTCTTAAGAGGTAGTCCACCTCATTGAAAACAATAATCAAGAAAAGCCCCAAAGGCAGAGAAAGGGTGTTGTTCAACAAAACCATTGAAAACTCACTCAAATTTCCTGATTTTGTGACTTGCTTTGCCATGTCCATGACCCTTCGTAGGGTCAGCTGCAGCACAAAATATAAGCAACTAATCAACCCGAAAGCTTGACCAAAAGCAAAAAATTAGGGCTCATTAACAAATATACACATATCAAAGCCAACAAATCTTCCTCCATTTTAGAATAAGCCCACTCCATTAAGAAAGTACAAACCTAAAATCTCGACACACATTGTATCTACTTTCATCAGAATAAGTGAATAAAATGATGAACTTCATCCATAGTGACATATATCAGTGAAACATAATACTAATAACAGGAACGAACAAGTATGTATATCCAGAACATTTTAGAAAGAAGAAAACTATGCTGATAGAGTAAAACAAAAGAAAGTGAATTGTCAACTTTGGTATCTCATCTCCCTAGTCAGTGGAATATGTTTCTAGTGAACAAGGAACAAATCCTTGTAGGGTGTCAGGAGCAGCAGAATCTGCCAGTAGACAGTAGCCCCCATAGAACCGAAGCTTAAGCTCAAATTTCAAAATGTCTATACTCACAGAATATGATGCAGTAAAGAAACAGTTAAGTATCTGCCAAGCATAGCCAGTAGCATGAAAAGAAAGATCAGTAATCCCTCCAGTTATTGCTGAAAGGATCTGCAACAGAAATGCAGAAACTCATACAGGCTATCTTATTGAACAATTTGCGACGGTTTGTAAAGAAGGCCAATTTTATAGAAAACAAGCACCGGCTACAACAACAAAGCCTTTTTTTTTTCTTCTCTTTCTCTATCTTGTTGTTTATGTAGAGTATGGTTATAGGAATCAAAGTATGCCCTTGTAACATGGTTATTGTATCAAAGGATGTTTGACATACCATTAAAAATAAAGCAGCCCAGACTCTACGGTCGTGGTGCTTGTTGAACAAATATGTTTCACCAAGGGCAGTCATGACAATAGTAACATTCTTCAATATTGTCACCATAGCTACATTGATGTACTTCAAACTGTACATAATACAAACAAGTGACATTGTAAGAGAAAAATAAATTATCCATGTCAAACATACCAGCTAACATAATTAAAATCAGCAGCATACCTAAACATGCTGGTGACGAGCATTCCTACAAATATAACATTGACTGGCAACCAGACTTTGACCAGTCTCCAAGTTAGTGGCTCAGTTGAAACTAAGCCTAGAAGGTTGAGCACAGAAACAACAATGACTGAAACCAAACTCTGCAACCACACAAGTCACAGAACACAAGCGTCAAAAGGCACTATCACCAAATATATCATTAGAATGAATAAAAGGAGGGAAAAAATAGGCGACCTGGTAAAACATCAAGGATACCCCAGCATTGAAGTCATAGGTGGAAAGCACAAACTTGTTGATGAGAATCATGGTGCAAGAGGAAAGGCAATAGGCAAGGCCAGAAAAGAAGGGTTGATTATGG
This sequence comes from Stylosanthes scabra, assembly GCA_036250425.1. Classification (NCBI taxonomy): domain Eukaryota; kingdom Viridiplantae; phylum Streptophyta; class Magnoliopsida; order Fabales; family Fabaceae; genus Stylosanthes; species Stylosanthes scabra. Next base: position 32,917 of record JASCZI010120866.1, on the reverse strand, counting down.
GGTTCAGGTAGGGTTCTAGTTCGAAGAGGCTTATCACTCTTCTTCCCCAACTTGCCATCTTCCAAGTCCAGTATAATGTTGGTATAAAGCTTCATTTCTAGTTGAAATTTGGAAAAGGAGGGCAAGACACAAGAGAGTGCAGAGTTGGGGAGGGAACAATACCCCCACAGATCCGCAATTGCTTTCTTTCTTTCTTGTTGCCTACACTCCGGAACCAGGAACGTCAAATTGGATTTATATTACGTAAGAACAATTGGCCTATGTTTTACGCAGCGCGTCCGAAACCCAGATAAACGACAAGGGTTATTTGGCATTCGAAAGTCAACTTAAAATATTTTTGGAACCATGTAGGAATATAGGATTATCGCATCTATGGACATAATGCAATGATTTCTTTGATTCATGTAGCCAATCGCACCTAATGGGTAAAAGGTTTCGCCAAGGACGATATAATGTAAGAACACGGATTAAAGAAACGAAATTGAAAATTTATATATTTTGTAAACTATTTTACAAAATATTATACATAAAATCCCCTAAAAGTATAAAGTATTGTCTGACCTTTTTTTTTTTGACATGGAAAGTATTGTCTGACTTAATCCTCGTCCTTAATAAGTACTCTTGACAAAAATCGAAAAATATTAACAGTCTCTAACAAAACTCATTTGTTAAAAGGGTACAAATGAGAATCTTTCGGGTGTTAGTTTATCCCTTAGGTACAAATGCAGTTCTTTTAAAGTCAAAAACCTCATACATATCTCAATTTTTCTTTTTTACAAAATTGGTCTTTATATAGCTATAGCTTAGTATTAACAGAGTAATATACTAACAATATACGAGATTGAGCATAAAAATTTTCCATTTTTCTTTTTTTTCTTTTACTTCTTCCTGAACTAGCAACATACATGATACATAGTAAACGTCACTACAAACACTGTAAGTACATTACATTTACAATAATCAAGAAAAATATTACAAGCAGCATGGTTTCCCCAGTTCCTTTGCCGTATGGTTCTCACTTCTCACATATAAAGAATTGACCAGCATGGCAGCAGCACCTTTAATCTTTTTGTGCTTCAGTGTCAAGATTGAAGTCCAACCAAGCACAGGTCACAAGGCATGCATGCCGGGGAAACCCACATAGTGTAATGCTATCGGTATTTACAATCAAAATTCAAATGAATCTCATTCTTGGAGATCCACCAAGTGGTGTCTGGGCTTTGTATCGAGACTTTTCATGCCAAGGATCGAGAGTGAATGTGGCATTTGATGATCTCACCGAATATGGCGACATGTCATTCAAACTATAAGTATTTTGCCCCATCATTGAGTAACTTGGATGAGGAGGAGAAAAGAAACCACTCTTTTGTGCTGTCCCGTATTGTCTCAATGGACTTGAAGCGGGAGATACTGGCAACGATGTGATTGTTCTTGCGTTGTCTCTGAACAAGTGAATTACAAACTAAAGTCAACTCCAAATAACATGAAAATAATGAAGCTATTACTGAGATACAAGTTTATGCCTTAATTGAAATTAACAGGTGGGATATTGTTTACCTTGAGCTCCTTAATGCGTGAGAAGCTGCTCGAGCCGTCTTTGTTGCATGATCTCCATCAAGTGACGTTATACTTGTTCTATTGGATTGATGCTCCAAAACAGGCTGTAAACAGAAACAATGAGGAAGTTAGTTCCAAGCACAACACTACCAATAGAAAGTAACAAGAATGGAATATCAAAGGAAATAAATGAATACAAAGGCCATACCGGCGTCCGGCTTCCATCTAACATGCGGGGGAAAGCATCTCTTGTTATGCTGACATTTACAGCTTTTGTTGCTGATTGGTCACGAATGAAGGGATGGTCTAGTAGCATTTGAGCTGTTGGGCGTGCTAATGGATCCCTATTTAAACATAGCTTAATGAAGCTTTTGGCATCATCTGAAAGATGCTCAGGGATGTCAGGCATATCTTTGCTGTTCCCAATTTTAAATATGGCAGCTACCTGCTCCATTCAGCGAGAAAAGGATTGTGGTCCTTAATACTCATTACACAACAAACAATATCATACTAATGAAGACCAGTTCTGGAATATCCAAAATCTCACCCCTTCATATTGACTCCATGGAGGTTTCGATGTTGCCATTTCAAGAATTGTGCATCCCAAGCTCCATATATCAACTGGAAGACCATAGCCATTGGTATTCATTACAACCTAAGAAATAGAACATCAAACTACAATAAGCATGGTGAAAGAGAGGAGAATAAACTCCAAGGCTTGAAAACAAGTGGGGGAAATCATTTCACCTCGGGTGCCATCCAGTATGGACTTCCCTTGAATGAGAGTACTGAGGCAGCAGAATTTATCTGGTTCAGAACGAGAAGTCAGTGATATTCCATCGTAAAGGATGTAAATTTTAAAAAAAAAAAAATTCTAAATCTCATTTTCTTCCTACCACTAAGATATTATCCACATAGCCCAAATTGAAAAGACACAGAAAGAAAGAAAGAAGGTTAATAGAGAGAGAGAGAGGATTTTTTTTTTTGGGGGCGGGAGCCTGTATAAGTGCAATGCATCCAGCTCAGATAAGGGTTGTATGTGTGTGTGCGTGTGTCTTCTCCATGTTATGGGTGTGCCTGAATGTGTGACAAAGGGAGCATGTGGATTTGATAGAGAGACAAGAACATGTCTCTGCTTATTGGAATTTGTTCAGATAAACTTTCTAGTGGCCATTATAAACTAATTTCATATCTTGTAATTTGTTCAGATTTTTTTTTGGTAACATAAATCACTGATAAATCTATCCATGCATTTATGGAACTAGTTTGAGCACTTTGGTCACCATCTTTCATGGATACAAACTAGTTTTGTTCATTCATGGTTAGATTTGTCAACGTTTTGAACTTTTGTGGATAAAAATGGTACCTTACTCTTTATTTATTTATTTTTCTTAAAGTGCCCAATAAGTAATTTGATGCTTATTGAATAAAATGAACTTACAAGTTTAGCCATTCCAAAGTCTGCCAGCTTGATTTCACCATTAGGATCAACAAGTATGTTAGCTCCTTTGATATCCCTGACAAAAGGACACAGCGAGAATGATTTCAAAAGGAGAACAAAGAAGCATCAATGCAATGTGAGAAGCTGAGTTGCAATGATCAAATTACCTGTGTACTGTATTTCTCGCGTGCAAATATGCAAGTCCAGATACAATCTGCCGGGTATAATTTTGAATGACAGGCTCCTTAAATGAACCATATTCCTGAAGCAATTTATGGATGGAACCACCAGAGACATATTCCAAATAAACTGAAAGTGTTTCTTCACCCTGAAAATATAGCAAATACTTTACTTAGTCACCTTCTCTTTACTGTGTGCAGAGATGCAGAGTGCAAACAGCTGTATTAGGTGTAGACAAGGTATGAAGTACAAAAGATTCTAGACTAGGAAAATGCTATCAATACCAGTTCACTCCCATAGTATTGAACAATGTTTGGATGTGAAAGTTGATGAAGCAAGTTTATCTCCTGTAAACAAATAGAGTTTGTTAATATAACCTATGACTAGCAACTTAGTATTCAGACATTTTAAGAGCAAACTTCAAAGCAACTGAACTATAGCATGTGTTAAAGAACAGCAAAATTACCTGGTTAAGTTGTCTGAGGCACTCTTTTGATGTTGGATCATCAGAGACAACCCTGACTTCTTTTATTGCACACATTTGTCCACTCTCACTGTGAAACATAGGAAGGAGAATAGAAATGGATTCAGTTAGTTGCCCAAAATATGGACATTAAGGCTGAGAGTACACATTCCAGAAGAAAGTTGATGACATAATCATGTAAATATAGTATTACATCAGTATCAAACTTGGATCTTTGCAATTGCCAACCACCTCAGTAAATATTCAGTTCAAAACCTAAATAATAAATATATTAACATAAATTACAATCACAAAATGACAGAGACCATAGGTTCAGCTTCAGCTTCAGCCTCACAATATTTCATGGAACAAAACTTGTATATGATACAAATCTGTTTCAGGCAGCAAATCCCTTCAACATCAACTGTTTCTCTAAAAAAAACAAAAGAAAAAACAGAAAAGCAAGGACCAAAATTACCTATTGAATCCGAGATAAACATGCCCGAAAGTTCCCCTTCCTAGAAGCTTTCCTTTCTTCCACTTGGATAGATTATTCGCAATGTTTTCAAAGGACCCACTTGCGCGCGGAGTGGAAAGGGTGGAAGGACTAGTAGGAGAGCCAGGGGGAAGAGGCAATGGGTGACATTCGCTTTTTCCATCCTCTTGCTTGCCTGTAGGAGAGTCAAGACTCAAAATCCTCTGATGAAGTGGCGATGTAGGGCTCGTCGGTCCCCTCGACCCAGTACCTGGGCTCTTTGGCCTCCCATGAAATTTGATTTCACCTTGTCCTCTGCATAAAGAAAGGAAATAAACAGGGATTAGTATAACACTAGATTGGAGAAGCACACACTAAATTGCAAATCTGGATCTTGTTCTTTCTGTTCCTTACTGAGGACCATATATCACTGAATTCATATCACCTTCACCAAGAAGGGTAGAGTTAACTAACTAGCTTCTCAAAACCAACATATGTTCACTGTATTTTTCCGGAGAAAATCATTAACTAACAAAAATTTTTAGGGAAACCAAAGAGTTCAATCATCAAAATCCCTCAAAGTATAAATAAATTGCAAGTCATAATTGATAATTCACACCATGAATCCTCTGATCCCCTTTTTGGTTATTTGACGGAGCAAAAAGTCTCTTTTTCTTTAACTTTTTTCCTTTTTCTGGTGTAGATCAAAGGGGGAAAGGAGTGGGGAAAAAAGTATAAGCCATAAGTAAAGCTAATAAGCAATTACAGAGAATCCGATGAATGATTAAAATAGAAGACTCCTAAAAAAGCGGATCAATCGATCAAACACAAAATAGAGAAAGTGGAAAGAAGAGGAATTGAGAAGAATCGAAAGGGGGAAGGAAACCTGTTGTTGACGAATTGAGGAGATATAGGGTGTTCATCGCAAGAAGTGGAGGAGCTGAGGCTGGAACCAGATAGAGAAGCAGATCCAAAGACGAGACCTTGATCGTTGCTGAAGCTGTGATTGGCCGAAACGGAAGGACGAGGCAACGGAACCCCTTTGTCTGGGTCTCTGCTGCCGCTGCTGTTACCGTCGACGGCGGCGAATTCCTTGCTTGTCATGGGTGAGTTGCGAGAGACGAAGAGCTCGTCGAAGCTCTTGTGGTTCTTGTTCTTCTCCTTGTCTTTGGCTTTCTTCCTGGTGCCGATAATGCTAATCGGCGATCCCGTGAGATTGAGCTTGTGCTTGCCACGTGTGTCTTCATCGTCTTCAGCGGCGTCGCCCTGTTTGTGCTGTTTGTTCTTGGAGGATTTTCTACTCCACCAGGCCGGCATTCTAGAACAGTAGAGAGCACAAGTTTGAAGAGGAGGAAGAAGAAAAGAAGAGGTTTGTGTGTTGGAATTGGAAGGTGAAAGAGAAGAAGAAGATGCGACGAAAGAGAGAAAGAGAGTCACGGTGGTTGGATAAAGCTGGGAAATGACGTGGCTGTTTCGTAGTGAGTGTATTTGTTACAGTAATTTATTTACTTTGGGAGATAACAATGGAGTGAGTGGGGGAGTGGGATTAGCGTGTCCCGATTGACAGTATAACTGTGCCTCCTTCCTTCGTTTTTTTTCTATAAATAAATATATATTTTGCAAAATAAAATGGGGTTGGTTGGTTCTGTTTGGTGGCGTGCTGTTACCTGCGAAGGGAGTAGATACATTATACATACATACATACATGTCCGTGAGAATCCACATTGGCTATTGTGCTATTCTTTCCCATTTCGATTTTTACACCATAGTGCCATACGCTCGCTGCAGACGGATTCGCCTGCAAATAAGCCTAGAAAAAATACTAGTATCTAATTTTTTTAAACGGATAATCGGCAATAATTTTATTTATAATTACTATGAGTTTAGTAGTATCTAACTTTTGAAGAATTATGTTAGGTGTATATCAAAATCAGCCACCAGTATATAATATGTATTGAAATATAAAATACATACGTAATTAACATATTTTTAATGTGTATTTAGTATTTCAATACGTATTATATATTGGTACCTGATTTTAGTAGCTATTTTGGTTTGCAAATAGAATTATTATTTTTTGAATAATATGTTTTTATTATTTTAAATAATTTATTTTTTACTGCTTCTAATAATCAATCTTCTATTATTTTTATCAGTTTTTGCACAATATTTATATGTTATATTTTTTTATTAAATAATTATTTGTCGAAATTTTATTAGTTATTTAGCAACTAACATTACTCTAACTAGAGCTATAATATATGGTAATACTACATGTATTATTATACACATCTGTACACACCATTTAGCAATATCGAAAATGTAAACATTAGCACAGAAAAATATAAACTTTTGTGTTAATGTTTACATTTTCTCATATTGCTGAATGGTGTGTACAGGTATGTGTACACATAGATTAATTCATATAATATATATTACGAGATAGTTATTATGTAAAATATTATTTCAATTTTTAACATTTAAATTAAATCCTAATTTTATTTCATTTTTATCACAAATTTTTTTTGTTCTAGTTTTTATTTCTAACCAAAATTAAAGTTTCCTTCTTCCATAAATATCAACTTTTCTCTATTATTATCTTCTTATTTATTTCGTTTTTATATTATTTTTATTACTTTATATAAAATTATAATAAAAAATTATATTTTAAAAAATAATTTTAAATATAAAATTAAAATAGTAATATACAAAATAAAATGTTTGAAATAAAAATAAATATTAGAAATAAAATTAAAATAATATTTTACCGATAAAAATATTAGTATTTTTATTTTTATTTTATACCATTAGATAAATATAATCAACATTAATACCTAAGATTATCAAACATTTACTCAAAGTTATTTTTGTTTTATACAATGAGACTAAAATATTGGGTATGTTAAAAACGAGGTAAGGTGGTTGAGGTGGAAAGCAAGGGTTGGGCAAAGCGTGTGGATTGGGACAAGGTAGAATGGGAGCCCGGGAGGGGCATCTGGGACCGGACCGTATTTCGGGTAATCCAGTCCCCGTCCGTTTGTTTGTTAAGTACATAAAATTTAGTTGCTTGTTTTTATTAGTGGATGAGTGAGTGAATGAATTATTCTAGAATTTGTGGCTGGAGAGATTAGTATTAGCTATCCTGTGCTTGAAGGTGCACCCGTGGGACTTGTGATGATGCGTCATCCCCTTCGTCACCAACATCCCTCACCCACCTCAACGTGACGTTCACCTTTTCCTCCCAATTACTCTCACACTCTCCTCACTGCATACATATCCACTAATAGAAATTAAACAAATCACATTCATCTTCATTTATAAAACCAGCACAATGTGACCTCTAACTAAAAATAGAGACACCATAGCTCATCTCTTCGTTAAAGCTTCACCATACTACGTGTCGCATTAATTTGGCTTAAAGATGTTCACAGACAATTCTTTAGGAACTAATTATAGTTATTTTGGTGTTTTTTTTTTTTAAGAAAAGTAATTTCTATTTAAAAAATAATTTTCTTAAAGTGAAATGTTTACCATATATTAATATTGATTAATATTATTATACATATATTTAATAAATAAATTAATAAACATGTTAGTGCTATTAATACATTAGGATTTATAAAAGGATAAATTATTATCTCTAATATTTGAATAATTGGGTTGGATCCTATTTTAATTTCTAATATTTAAACATTTTATCTTAATCCAAAAAAAATTAATTGGATTCAATAAAATTCCATCCTTAAATGGAAACTTAACGTTGTGACTTACGTGGTTGTTTTTCTTTTCATCTTGAAGAGCCAACGAACTCTAAGTTATTATGAAGAAAAGGTTGAAACACACACCACAATAAGCGATGAGACTTTCTCCTTACAATTCTCGCGCGACAATTATGAATGTTAGAATTTTAAGTTTTTTCTTTGTGACAGGAATGATAAGAGAAGATAAAGTATTAACTTTGTAATGTGAAATTTTTTTAATATAAGAGTGAAATAACTAATCATTAGCAAATGGCCACGATGACTACGATGTTAAATTCTCATCTAACATTTAATAATGACTCCAATTGAAACCTTTTGAAATTAAAATATAACATTTAAAAAATAAAATTCGACTCAAGTACGAGGATATCCATTTATAAAAATATTTTGATATAATTCAAACAAGCAACAAGTCATTTTTTAAAATTACAAATGAACAAAAACAAGTTATCCACTTAACAATAATTTCAGATGTACATTTATTTTACTCAATCAAATTATTTATTCTATGCTAAGAAAATATTATTTTGATATTAAAAATAGAAGTTTATTTCCATGCTAATTTTTGTATGCTAGTTTTTAGCATATAAATAAATAATTTTATCAAAATTAGCTTATCAAAATAAGGGTACAAATAGCATCACCTATTAAAAAATTCCTTCTTATTATATTTTCTATCTAAATAGATTTTTTCAATAAAGAAAAGTATTTTTTTACAAAATCCAATCCAACTCACCTTTAATTTAATTCTGAATTTTCCCAACCAAAAACGGCGCATTAAAATTATAAGATATTTTTGCTGAGTTAATTATATTGAACCCAAATTACTTTCACTGAATTATAATAAGTTAAATACTAATACGAATTACGATTAGGTAACATAGTCATAAACGTGGGTCCTAATTAAATCCCAACTCTTATCTCCTCCGATCCTACCCATAGCATACATGATTGGCGCATACTGTAGGTTTTAGACTTTTAAATTTTGTCAACTCTGGTGCTACATACTATTGTGTCTGCACATTTTATTGATATGCCTCCGTAAATTAAAACGATATAACTCCTAAATGAAAGATTTCTTAGATCTTAAAAATATGTACACCTACAAAAACTCCTAAATGTTATATCACGTATGTGTCTTATTAGCTTTCTTTGACAAAACAAATGAATTTACGAGTTCCTTTTAAAAATTGAGGAGTAGTTGCGATGCATAATTTAATTAGTTTAGATTGGAGGCAAAGCAATGATAATAAGTAGCTTAACTACTATATTATTGTCGCCGTACTGCCACCTGTTGTAATTTATATGTTGATATTATCATAATAATTATCATTTATGGGAGTCGCCGCCACACGTAAATCCAAATTGACAACTGGATGGATGGTACAATGTCTTTGCAAGTGTATGTAGATAGGTTTGGTTCATGTTCTTTGTATGGGTCCGACCTCTACGTAATTAAATTATGACAATTTTTTGTTCATTTGTATATTATTTATATAAATGTTAAGTGGGTGATTTTGTTTTACATTTATTTTTATTTAAGTAAATCACTCAAAAATTATCAATTTTAATTTATATATTAATTATCTTTAATTAATAATATAATATTTTTAGCCAGTAATTCAATACTATATTTTTACAAATATTTTAGATATTAATAATTGACTATTGACCAAAATAATAAATTTTATTAACCATATAGTCTTTTAGAAGAGTTCTAGCTACTCTCCGATCCGCGCAATTCTCATTTGATTAGATTGGGGTGTGGATTCATCCCAAAAAGAGGAAAATTTTTTAATATAAAATAAAATAAAATTTTATTTTCAAAAATAAATTAACAAGATATTAAATGCAGAAATTTAATTTTTTTTTTAAAGCTGTTCATGTTCGCCGTATTAATTGACTAATTTCATGGTTTTTCTATTTTTAGCCACTTAAAGTGACGAACTTCATGATTTTAGCCACTTAAAGTGGTGAATTTTGTGATTTTAGCCATTTGAGTCCTAAGAAAAATATGTGAACCAATTTTATAATAATAATATCATTTTCTTACCAATTGGGACACGTAAAAATCATCTCATAATCAAACCATACAATAAAAATCTAACGAACCTATATTCAACCACTAATAAAAAAAAAGTCGTGATAATTAAATTAAGAATGTAATGCATGAACCATGATAATTAAATTGGGAATGTAATGCATGGACCATGAAAAATGTGGAAGGTGTGAAATTGTTTACAGTAAAATCATGATTTTTTTTTTTTATTAATGGTTGAATATAAATTCATTAGATTTTTGCCATATGGTTTGGTTATGAGATAATTTTTATATGTCCCAATTAGTGAAGAAATGATATTGTTATTGTAAAATTGGTTCACATCTTTTTCATAGAACCCAGATGGCATAAAATTGCATAAAGTTCGCCACTTTAAATGACTAAAATCACAAAGTTCGCCACTTTAAGTGGCTAAAACCATAAAGTTCGTCACTTTAAGTGGCTAAAAATAGGAAAACTATGAAATTAGCCAATTAATATGGCGAACATGAACAGCTTCAAAAAAAAAAGTTGGATTTCTGTATTTAATGTCTTATTAATTTGTTTTTGAAAATAAAGTTTTATTTTATTTTATATAAGAAAATTTTTCAAAAAAAATATATTAAGGAAGAAAAATGAAAAATATAATAATATAAGACTCATTTTTTAATTTATTTTTTTATGTAATATTAAATCAACAAACTTAAAATAACATAAATTAAAAATAACAAAGATACATTCAAATAAATTAGTATAAAAATCATAAAAACATGTATTAATATATATAATTTTATTATTTATTTATTAATATGCGAATCTGTGGATCGAATCTGCGGATGGTCACCTAATATTCGCGATCCGTACCTACTAACGGATCAGATCCATCTGATGATTGAGCGGGTCGAATCAGATCCACGTAATTTTCTACCTGGTTTTTTCACCACGGATCGGATCCAACGATCATGCACACCTCCAGCTAGTTCTAGCACAATTTTTTATAACAGTTAATCAATTAATATGTTTTTATTAGTTAATGTAAAAAAATTAAATAATTAACAAAATAATATACGTGTTAGCCAAAATTCTTAGTTAGTACGTGTAAATAAATGAATAATGCTAGACCAATAGAAAGCCAATGAGTGTAATTAGAGAAATAATAAATGATAAAAGAGGAAAGAAAAAAAAAATGATATTAATTTTCTATTATCTCCTTAATATTGGCAGCAAGACTTCGTTAATGTTATTTAGTTTTATCTCTCATTAGGAGAAAAAAATATATTGTATAAACCATTTATATGTCTTTTTTAAGAAAACTAATATAATAATATAGTATAAAAATTTTTATAAGCTAAAGATATAGGATCAAATATCTGTTAAATAAAAAAAATCAGTAGCAGTTCAATTTTTTTTGGAAGAGCAGTAATGTAGTATCATGAAACTAAAAAAAAAAACTACACAAGTAAAATAACAAAAAGTGGAGAAGAATATCGTATAGTTTTTTAGCAGGGATGGACAATATATAATCAAGAGTTAAGATATAAAAATGCTTTATCCAATTATCCGGTGAGGATGGATGCATGGGAAGCTCAATAAGGTGAGAAGATCAGAGAGGAACCACTCCGTGCGTGCATGAGACATATCTGATCAGAAGAGGAGAATCGTAACACAAGCGAGCATCGAAGACGAAGAGACAAGGAAGATCAGAGTGGAAGACAACAAATTAAACAAAAGACATGTAAGAAAGCGAGAGGAAGATCATAATTGGCGCAAATCAGCTAAATACATACAGGGAGAGGGGAAGAAGGCTTTAGATTTTGATTTCAGTAAATAAAGAAGATTTCGGTGTAACACAAGCACTAATCATAATACAAAAGAGACAGAAGAAGGAATTACTAGCTAGGGAGGAAGAAAAGAGATCGGAAACAGTGATGATGATATTTATTTATGAGTAATGCTAGGCAGCCAACGTTAGGAAATTCATAAAGAGCCCATGTCATGAGTGTAATTAGGAAAATATTGGGTGGTAAGAGAGAAAAGAGAAAAGAAGAAAAAAGCCTATTGACCATCTATTGGCTAACAAAACTATGAGCTCTCTAAATTTTCTATTTATTTATATATATAGTAGAGAGGAAAGAGTGAAATCAAGACCTGGTTTACAATGTAAACATTGCTAATAAATACATTTGCATTAAAAAAGTTCTTTGAAAAATGTATTGTTATTTACTTAAAAAATTATGATTTATATACACTTGTTGTGGTCCCTTAAAAAAAAGGAAAATAATAAATTTAAGCTATGAAAGCACAAGAAATTAAAGAAAATGTGGATATCCCAATATTATTATATGGTGGTGTGAACATTTGGAATTCTATGAACAAATTAAAGTGGTCTCTAACTATGCCGGAATTGCCTCTAACTTTTTGGGCTAATGCATGGACGTTCGAATTTATATACTATATCCCCAACAGCTTTCGTGGACTTGAAAGGAAAGTCATGTCTGGCTGAGGAAACGGAAGAAGAAACAATTCAATAAAAATGCATCTTATGATTTATGTACGTAGCTATCAATATCAATATATATATAAAGTAAAGTATTTTTATATTTTTAACGTTTATTTAAATTTTAAAAATATTTTTAATATTTAATTTGATTTAATTTTATTTATAATTAAATAAAGTTTTATTTATGTCCTAATATTTATATGTAGTTTTAAAAATATTTTTAATATTTATGAATTACATGAGTTTTATAAGTTAGAGGGATTGAATTTATGTTGAAATTTTTAAAAATATCTATTTAATATTATACCTTCTAATATTAGAAAATATGACCAAATTTTTTATTTGAAATTTAATTTTATATTATTCTTTTAATTTTTAATTAAGGAAGATACAATATAGAATTTATAAATAAATTAGCAAGTAGTTTACTAAAGAAAATATTTTGATAAATCAACGTTAAATGTAACTATTTTTAAAAGTGGAATTGAATAAATTAGGTGATATATTTTGTAAAATTGAACTTGAAGTTTTAAAATAAATATAAAATAAATTAATAAAAAGACAGTGATTTAATATGAAAATTTTAAATAAACAAACTTGCGTTATTTAAATTAACAAGACATGTTTTAAAAGAAGAATTGAATAAGTAATTGGAAAATATAATAAGAAGAGAATGACAAGAAATTAAACGGTGAAGATGATTTTTAAAAAGTTAACGGTGAAAGAAAATATGAGAAACTAGACACTCTTAATATTTATGGTATAGATGCAAAATGTGAGTGTTATAATTGGATGAGAAAGTACTTATATTTATGGAAAAAAAAAATCAATTACAAAATCAAAGAAAGCATGTAATATATTATAAATTTAAAAAGATATATTTTATATATGTAGTTAAAATTTTTGGAGGGCCTTGCCCACTACTAGCCCCCTCTAAATTGGCTTCAACTACTCTTTCTCTAAGGCTTGGTTGGGTAATGTTTTGCTTTCAAAAAGTGGTTGAGCTCTTTGTACTCTCAAAAAGCAGCTGACAAAGTCATTTTATAACCGTTTGGTAAAATAATTCAAAATTGCTCTCAATAAATAGAAGTCACACATATCGCGTTTGGTAAATCTATTTGATAGTTGCTATCAAAGTAATAAATTACTACGATGATTTTTTTGTTAGTATGTGATGCATTAATGTAAATTAAATATAATTAATTGATGATAAAATTGGTTTTTTTATTAAAATATAAGATTAACTTGTCATTTTACCTTTTGATAAGCCAGAGCCACTTTAAAAAGCTACTTTTGAGGACTCTCAAAAGCACCTCGGGCTCTCAAAAGCCAGAAGCAAAAGCTCATTGGCTTTCTGAATTACCAAACGCAAAAAGATGGCTCTCTTTTTGAGAGCAGAAAACTTTACCAAACCTATCCTAAATTCGTCCGTGTTGCAACCAAATTATATATTACTAAAATTTATAGAGTTTATATTAATAATTTACTATTTTTTTTACTATATTAATAATTTACTATGGTTGAATTATACCGTGAGCTATAGTGGACGCATTTAAGAAAGAATATTTTTTCCAAAATTTAATATAGGTGTGAAAATATCTTCAATCCATGAAAAGCAGACAGGAAGAGTCAAGGATAGTAAATGTGTAATAAATGAAGATGAAGAGAAATAGAGAATTGGTCCTATGTGTCCTGAAATGGACATGTGGTTCTGTTCACAAATTACAAGGTCTTACGCGTCAATGACTCGAGACGTGTTCGTTCAACACCATCAGAGTATTCGCAAAGAACAAAACAAATTGAATTGATCTTCTGAAAAAAAATTTCAATTAAAATGTGATTTTTATTATTTAATATTTTTACATATTTTTTTAAAGTTTCGTTGACATAAATATGCGATAAAATATTACACTTTATAAGAAAGAATAAATAGTGTACTCTACTTGACTTGACCGTAACTATATTTGACATAGTTTTAGCTATGCTCAGGACACGGTCAACTTATATGGATTAAATTCTTTTAAAATTGTTTTTTCTTGAAAAAGTTTTAAAATTATTATCTATAAAAAATAATAATATTTTAATTAATTTTAAATCAAAATAAAAATTATAAATAATAAAAGTTATTAATTTAAAAATAATTAAAGTATTATCCATTTAAAAGTAATTAATAATTTTAGAAACTATTTTCGTAAATATATCTCGCCCTCACATAAATAGTAATGCGCACTAGACATGGATGATAACATCCTAATAAATATGGAGCCTCTTTTGATGTTATTGTGTTGGTGAGGCAGAGTTTTTTTATGATGTTTATATTGAAGCAGAGCTTCTTCTAGTGAATTAATTTTTGTTAAATTGTTGATTGTACTTGTGATGAGGCTTAATTTTTTTTTATACTAATATGTTGTTCAGGTGGAACCTCTTTCGATACTATTTATCTTGAGATGAGATTTCTTTTTCGTGATATTTGTTAAACTATATTTTAATATATTTTTTTATAGTGTTAATTGTTTTGATTAAAAGTTGAGTTTTTTTTTTGTGTTGAGGAGGAACATCCTCATATATTGCTTTTATTTAATTTGTTAAGTTGGTTTTATGCATAAGGTGATGAACACAAGATGATTTATAAAAGATTAAGAACAAGAGATTTTTGACAATTAAATACTTTAGTGATTAAAAATGTATTTTTATATTGTAATTTATTTATGTTGTTATGATTTTAAATTCTCCTTAAATTCTTGGAGAATTTGAAAAATTTTTTACCTACTCTTCAACACTTAAACTATTTAAAAGAATATCCTAATAAATTTTACTATTTTATTCTTTGCTATCATTGTTTTATTTTATTATTATCCACCTATTCTAACACTTTAGCTCTTCTAGTATATGGATTTTATTTTATTTTATTTCTTTTGGTGCTGTAAAAGGTGAGATTACAACCTTAATGTGATAAGTCAACAAAAAAAAAACAACCTTAATGTGATAAAGCATAAAATCAATAATTCCTTTTTATCAAAACAATAGATAGACAATACAAGATTCACATTACAACGCGTTGAAAGGAATTTTTATGCGAATTGTTTGCATCATAAAACAGGGGAACGGCGAAAGGGATTGGAGTAGTGGCTGGAAAATTAATTTCAGTATACTTTATCTCTTTTACAACAAAGAGATTTGTATTATTGATGATTGTATGAATTATAATAGAAGAAGAATTTGATAATTGACTAAGATCGAAGATGATAATGAATAAGAAAGAATAATTTCTCTTTATTTTAAGTGAAAAAGATAAAACTCCTAATGAATCAAGGTTTAACAATTAACTATTTCCTATCTAATACAGTGATATTAATTTTTTATTTATAATACTAATAACTAAGTAATTCTAACGGGCCTAAATATCCGACTTTTAAAATTAAGTTGCTTTAATTAGGAGATTACTTTTTTCTTCTCGGTTAAAAGTATAGATTACCTTGTTGTCCTTTGAAGTTTTCTATCATCTTATCAAGTTGTCCTCACACGACTATACAATATAAATTATTAACACGATATTTTGTTTTAGAATACCCACACCCACTATACAACTTGATACGAAACCAAAAGGCATATCACATGTCACATGTATGATGTATGCTTCTACATAAAAAGCTAATTCATTTCATTTAGCTCTCAAGTCTCAATAAAGTTTTGTTATAATATATATAATTTTTTTCTATAGAGAGATAATCTTTCTAATACTATGTTTATTCATGCATATTTTTTCGGATATACTTCTTATCAATTACTTTTAATAATTTTTTTGGGCTAATTTAATTACTTATATATATATATATAGGAGGGTTAGTCTAAATATTTTTTACCTTACATTAATTAATAATCATTCAATTCATATTAATTTAAAGACTATTAATATATTATTACAAAACAAAATTTTTATCTTGAATAATAACTGTTAATGGGTGTAAATGAAAAAAATATCGATGAGTAGTATTATTTTTTCAATTATGCTACGTGTACATTTCTTTTCTCAATTCAAGTGAATTTTATCTATTTTCACCTCATGCGCATAAACAGAATATTACTACTAGAATAAATAAAAAATTTAAAAGCAAACGAATAGATTTTAAAACATGTTCGTGTTAACTATAAAAATATATTCGTTATACATATAAAATTCTATTGTTTTTAATAAAAGTGCGTGAACAATAACAACTTGATTGGACTTGGTTAAAAAAATAGGTGTACGATTTAGAATTATTCTATTTTTTATACATAAAGATCACATGGCAATATAATGAATGATCATCATTGAAAGAATAAAATAATATAAGTTCTTTATTTAATTAATAATAATATAAATTACTTACTTAAGGCAAGCCGAATTGACAACTAAATTTCTATAATATAAATGTGATGTGGGAGCAATTTGCTGGACTTACGTTGATGATTGATAGAAACATCCAACGAACGAGACAATTGAATAAAATAAATTCGATAAAGATCAAGTCCAAAACAAAACAAAAAAAAATCGATAAAGATGAAAGAAGGGGCTGCCGGAAAATGCAAAAAATGGAAAAGAGGAAGAAAGCTGGCGAAGCAATGATGGCGGGTGTTGTAATCTTGAGTGATTAGGGAAGACGTGAATTGAAGATGAACCTCTGGACCCATTATTAAAGCTAAGATTCTGCACCTTTTTTAAACTACTACTACTACTTTCTTCTTTATGTGTGAAACATAATTCACACGTTGGATTCTCACACGATTATGAATGATTGAATGAAGTTTCAAGGCGTAATCATTGGATTCAAATTTAAATTTGGATTATCGCATGCTTAAAGTGTTGTCAGCTGTGAAGAAAGTAGAAACTGAACATTTATTTAGGGTTAGACTGTTTTTGTTTTTGACCAGATTTTTGGGGTTAGACTGAACATCCGATTTCGGTCATTGTAAGCTCTCGTTTGTTTTTGGACATGATTGTAAGCTCTCCTTGTGTGTGCGCGCGAGTGGGTTCTGGGTCATCTTAAATAAAGCCCATAAGCCCACACCAGATTTGGGCGTCTAGGGGGATCCAAAGTTACAAAAGCTAACACTTTTTTCTGTTTTAGTACGAAGTCAGCACTTGATTAGTTTATTTATTGCATCTTAATGAATGTAGAGGAAGAAAGATTGGCTATGCAGCTATGAAGATAAGGATTCAGGCAATGTGGGGAAGATATGGAGGACTAGATGTCATAGATTTGGGAAATGATTTCTACCTAGTCAAAGTTCTATGCACAAGAGGATTTAGATTTTGCGTTGATGGAGGGACCGTGGAAGATATATGACCACTATCTTGCAGTGAGATTGTGGGAACCCAAATTCAACCCTCTATTAACCAAGATAGACAAGATAACTGTATGGGTGAGACTCCCAGAACTGCCAATAGAGTGGTATAGTGAGAGAATTCTGAGGAAAATAGGTGAATTGGTTGGAAAAGTGTGCAAGATCGACTATAACACATCGAATCTATGCAGAGGCAAATTTGCTAGGATATATGTTGAGGTGGATCTCACAAAACCCCTTGTAGGCAGATACATGATTGATGGTGATGTATACAAGATCGAATACGAAGGAATTCATCAAATTTGCTTCACTTGTGGAAGAACAGATCATGAACATAAAACCTGTGTTATATGGATGAAGAACAACAACAAGAGTAAGCAAGAAACTAAATTGCAAGAGAAGCAAAAGGAAGTAGGCACAACTGAAACCATAGAAGAACAAATTGAAAACAACACTGAAATGGCAGCGGATGCAGAGAGGAACGGAAAAGCAGTGATGGTGGAAAATAATGACAATTTTGGGCCATGGATGGTGTACAAAAAACAAAGAAGAGGAAGGAAAGATGGGGCAGGACCTAGCAATACGGGGAAGAACAAAGAAGAAAAGGTAGCAAACAAGTCAAGATTTAGTGTGCTAGAGGTACAAGAGACGGGAATGGAAGAGAACAACAACGACAAAGCTGGAACAGGAGATAAGGAAGGGACAAATACTGAGGCAACACCAAAGAAGAAAAATATACAGCAAAATATTGATAGACCTCATATCTAGAAAAATACACAAAGACAAGGCAAGAACAACAAATCACAAGAAATCATCAATGAAAAGCATAACAAGTCCACAACAGAAAATACCAAGGAAAAAGATAGGGTTACTCACAAGGATAACAAACAGCAACAAGTAATGGAAGCCCCCACAAGCAAAAATCAGGAAACACATCAGAGACAAAACTGGATCACAGAAGAAGATTCTTCTCCGAATGAATGCTCAATGTTGGAGGAAATGAACCATTTAAATCCTGAGCAACCTCTTAATGTCAAAGGAAAGCCACCAGATCCTGAAAACAAAGAGGAAACTAATGAAGCAAATATGAAAATAGACATCCAAAAGGAAGTGGATAAATTGATAGAGGGAGTATATTTCACTACACCTAATCTTCATGAAGTGAATACTGCAGAAACTGATGACATGCAGCTGATTTAAATTCTTTTAGTTTCTGTTTTATTATTATCTTTAAATGATTATATTATCTTGGAATGTTAGAGGGGCGGCTAGTAGGGCTTTTAGTCGCACCTTCAAAAGAAATCCGAAATCAATATAAACCTGATATTGTTATTTTGTTAGAGACTAAAATAAGTGGCAGAAATACTACTAATACCATTAGAAACTTAGGCTTTCAGAACTTTATCATTGAGGAAGCCCAAGGTTTTAGTGGTGGTATATGGGTGTGTTGAAATGATACTAATCTTACATTATGTACATCTGAACATATCTACCATCAATAATGAGGAGTGGTGCCTCACTGCTGTTTATGCAAATCCTCAACCTCAAAATAGAAGGAGCTTATGGCAAAAAATTAGCAACATTGCCAAACAGATGAACAAACCGTGGCTGATCATGGGTGATTTCAATGAGATAAAAGAACCACAAGAAAAAAAAGGGGGCAGCCAATTAGATCTTAGAGCTTGCAACAAATTCTCAAAATGGATTAATGGATGCAACTTAATTGATATGGGGTTTATTGGATCCAAATTCACGTGGAGAGATCCACAATGGGAGGGGTTTGATAGAGTGTTCAAAAGACTAGACAGGGCTATGTGCAATGTGGATTGGAGGCTCAAAAATCAAGAGGCGGTGGTTAAAGTTCTTCCAAGAACAAACTCAGACCATCACCCTATTCTTATAACAAATGACATAGCTACATATGAAAGATCTAATAGGCCTTTCAGATATGAAATAATGTGGTCTTATCACCCGGATCATGACAGAGTAGTTCAGCAATGTTGGAAGGAAAATCATGATCTTAATAGTACGCTGACAAAAGTAAAAGATGGGCTTAGCAAATGGAACAAGGAGGTCTTTGGTAACATATTCAAAAACAAGAGAAGGATTCTTAATAGAATAGGGGGGATTCAGAGAGCTCAAAGCTACGGGAGAACTCCATACTTGGGCGATCTGGAGAAAGCACTGAATGATGAATTAAACGACATCCTAGATAAGGAAGAAATTTTTTGGCTTCAGAAATCTAGAGAGCAATGGATAGTAGAAGGAGATAGAAATACCAAATTCTATCACACTAAAACTATCATTCGCAGAAGAAAGAACATAATTTTGAAACTTAGAAACCAAAATGGTGAATGGATTGAAGAAGGGGAACAACTTAGAAGCCACATAACTCAGTATTTCAAAAACCTTTATAATGAGGAGGTGAGAATATATCCTTTGAACCTTGAGCATTATGCCACTAATAATCTTGATCCTTCTGTTTGCAGGCACATGGAAGCTCTACCATTCGAAACCGAAATAAAGAGAGCTTTATTTAGCATGGGATCCCTCAAAGCACCGGGCAAAGATGGCTTTCCAGCAGGCTTTTTCAAGAACAACTGGGATTTGGTGAAGAATAAGATATGTGACTTCGTGAGGGTGTGTTGGACCAAACCAAATTCAATCGGGGAATCTAATTCCACCTTGATTGCACTAGTTCCTAAAGTCCAAAATCCGGAGTTCATCTCTCAATTCAGATCGATATCACTTTGTAATGTCAAGTTAAAGATTCTGACCAAGTTGATGGTGCAGAGGATAAAACCTTTACTAAGTGAAAGAATATCACCTCATCAGTCTAGCTTTATCCCGGGGCGAAAAATTCATGACAACATAATCATTGCGAAGGAGATAACGCACTCAATGAGGAAAATGACAGGAAGGAAAAGCTATATGGCGATCAAAATCGATTTTGAGAAGGCTTACGATCGGATCAACTGAAGCTTCATGCAGAAAAGGCTTAATGAGTTTGGAATACCAAAGAAAATGATATCCATTATCATGGAAGCTGTCCAAACTGTTACATACAACGTTCTATGGAATGGTAACAAAACTGAATCTTTCAAACCAAGCAAAGGAATTAGACAAGTAGATCCTATTAGCCCCTACTTGTTTGTCATATGTATGGACCTGTTATCCCTGTACATAGAACAAGAAGTTAGCAAAGGGAACTGGAAACCTTTCACCATTGGCAGAAGTGGAATGCAATTATCTCACCTAATGTTCGCAGACGACTTCCTCTTATTCGCTGAAGCAAGCAATAATCAAATGAGAAAAATAAAGGAAATTTTGGATAACTTTTGTAATGCATCTGGTCTTAAGGTCAATGCAACAAAATCATCCATAATTTTCTCTAAAAATACCAAGCTTGAGGACAGAGTTTCTATTGTTAGAATGATGGGATTCAAGGAAAATAACGCATTGGAAAGGTATCTAGGGGCCATGCTCAGTAATAGAAGAAGAGGGAAAGAAGACTTCAAAACAGTTTTGGAAAGGGTGAAAGGCAAGCTAAAGGGATGGAAGAGCAAGTGTCTTTCATTGGCAGGAAGAATAACACTAGCCCAATCTGTCATAAGTCCATCTATCAATTTTGAAATGCAACATGGTAGAATACCAAAAGCAATCAGCAATGAGATTGAGAGAGCACAGAGAGGTTTTATACGGGGAGATGATGAAAACAGCAGGAAGATGCATGCTATTGGTTGGAAAACCATTTGCAAGCCAAAACATGAAGGTGGTTTAGGATTCAGAAATCTACAAATCATGAATGACACTTTCCTCCTAAAAATTATATGGCAACTTAAGCAGAGTCCAGATAGTTTATGGGCAAAAGTGATCTACAACAAATATCAATCTAGAATTTTTGAACAGGAGCAACCAATAGCTAAGAATTCAGATTCGTACCTTTGGAAGGAGATGGTGAAGCTCTGGCCGCTCTTCCAAGAAAATACAATAATGAATGTTGGAGATGGGCTCACAACCAATTTCTGGAATGATAACTGGATAAGAGGCATAGGAAAATTAAAGGAATATGCATCCCAGAACTTGAATGATCTAAATAGCTGTATCTGGGAATGGACAACAGACAACAATTATTGGGATATAGAAAAGATAAACAATTACCTGCCGGAGAATATCAAGCAAAAGATCATCAAGCAACCTCCTCCTCGAGCAGAAAAGGGGCAGGACACGATGGTGTAGCTACACACAGACGACGGTGACTTTCAAACGGCAGCAACCTACAAGGCTCTGACGAAGTGGTCAGCACCAGCTACAACGCCATGGTTGAAGCTTTGGAAGTGGAAGGTCCCCCAAAAGGCGAAGCTCTTCATGTGGAGGCTGATGCATGACAGGATTCTCACGAATGCGTGAAAAGAAACAATCTTTCGAGTTGACGGTAATTGCTTGCTGTGCAATGGCGCGAGGGAAGATAGTCTTCATGCCATGAGAGATTGTCCAAGGGTCTCTGTAATTTGGATTCATTTGATTAATACGAATTGGATTAATTCATTTTTCGGAACAGATTTTAAGGATTGGCTGATCCTAAATTTTGACAAGATCCTCAATAAAGAAACGAATGAGGATTGGGGGGATGTGTTTCTCACAACCTGCTGGAAACTATGGAACTAGAGAAATAGGGAGATTCATGAGGCAGGATACATGAGACCGCCAAACGCCCACACATAAATAACGAAGAAGGTCACAGAAATTAGAGAGGCTTTTGCTAAGAGGAGAACCAGAAGTGTCTTCAGCGTCAAAATTCAACGACAAATCAAGTGGAATCCTCCGCCTGCAGAATGGATTAAGTTGAATTCTGATGGATCAGTTCATGTAGAAGGCGGCAAAGCTGGATGTGGGGGTCTTCTAAGAGACAGCAATGGCAGATAGATTGATGGATACACATATTCAATTGGAAGATGCAACGCATTTAATGCCGAGCTATGGGGTATTTGGCAGGGCTCCAAACAGCTTGGACAATGGGTTTGAGGAAAATAATGGTGGAATGTGATGCCAAAGCTGTGATCAGTCTGTTAAAAAGCAACAGAAATCTCAGTAATCATCCAAATGCTTTGGTTAGGGATATACAAATTATGAGGGAAAGAAGCTGGGAAGTCCTCTTTGTTCATAATTATAGAGAGGGTAACAAATGTGCTGATTATCTAGCGCGACAAAGCTTATTCTTAAACAATGGCTTCCACTTTTGTGACACTCCATGAGGAGAATAAGCTAGGTTGCTCAAGCATGATGAACAAAGGGTTTGTATACCCCGTTTATTTTGTACTTAGTTTTTTTCTTTCTTTGGGCGTTTTAGAGCCCCGTTTTGTAACAAAAAAAAATTGAATGTAGAGGAAAAAAATAAAGAATTAAAATAAAAAATTAACAACATTTTAGAAGATTATATTAAGTGCGTACTAAAAATATTTATCAAATCATCTAATAAATATGGTTGGAGGCTTGGTTGAATGGGCATATGATGTGCCTCCCAAAGAACCACACCCGGATTCGAGTCCCGGTGGAGGGGTTGGGTTGGGGTATAAGGGCATGTAGCCCATGTCAAAAAAAAAAAAAAATCATCTAATAAATATATATTAAAAAATAATTTAAATAATATATATATATTTATATATAAATATTTAATAGTTAATTTAATGATGAATTTTAGTGTGTAAATAATATTTTTATATTTTAAACATGCTATAACTTTGATGTATTAAGTGATTGTTTAAAGTATTATTTGTGATCATTTAATGAATTAAATTCATGTGTGTGGATAATTTGTTACGTAGTTAATATAAAAATAAATTATTTTTTAAAAATAAAATTAATAATATTCAATTAGTTAGTTGTGTAAAATTTATATAGGGCCTGAAAATTAATTAAGGTTTAATTTTGATTGGTTAATAAAATTCTTAACAAAAGAAAAACACAAGTAGTCAATGCTGATTGGAGAACCAAAAAAGTCACACGCAGGAGTCCACGACGATAGCGATGCGTATCGCATGAACTGAAGGTGTATACATATTACATAAAAAATAAATAAATAAGAAATAATAAATATCGGAGCAAAGAGTGACCTGTGACGTGAAGAATAACTGAATAACTGAACGTGGAATGGGTTGGTAAATAGAATGCGAATTAGTTACAAAAAGGGACCACAAAAGAGGAAAACGGACTTCCATTGAAATTCAAGTCCTTCCCCTCAGACTTAGAACGAAGGGTTCAAACCATCTCAAACACTTTTCAACGCGCGCTCACTCACTCTCTCACACTCTTCTCTCTCCCTCTCTCTCTCTTACCCTTCACCTCCGGAAACGGTGCTCCATCTTCCAAATCGTTCTCACTCTCACACGCATTCACATCTATCTCACCGCGCTTCTCTCTACACACACTCATCTCTCTGCTTCTTGCAGATTATTTTTCCTCTTTTCTCTTTCTTTCGGATTTTCGCTCTTGCGTCTCATCGATCTCGCTTCAACATGTATATGCGCATGCGGAGACTCTACCGTCATCCGAAATCCTCAATGTGATTATGCCTTAGCTTTGATTACAGGTACGAACACATACACCTGTGAATTTCTACATTAATCAAACCAAGGTTTTATAAAGATATTCAAAGACTCTTACGTTCTTGGACGGTAGTAATGAGCATTTCTTGAAACGTAATACATGTTGATGATATATACGAGTCTCATTCTGATTGAAGAATAATGAATGTGTTTAATTTGATCTTACACATGTGTATAGGAGTTGAATTTTCTTAGATCGTATCTAGCTAGAGAGTGCTAAATTAACTTGGATTTTGTGTTGGAGGAATGATGAATTAACTGAGTGATGGTTTTGAGTGAGGAGTGCAGGAAGAAGAGGATACGGAATAGAGAGATAGATCTATATACGGTATAAGATAGAGTCGCGTACGAAAGAAGAATGTCGCAACTAGACGGAGTAATGCCGTCCACCTTGGTGAGGCGGGGTTCACGGAGTGCCTCCACCACCTTCTCCATGGAGGTTTTCGACAACGAAGTGGTGCCTTCCTCACTCGCCTCCATTTCTCCCATTCTCCGTGTCGCCAACGAGATCGAAGCCGAGCGTCCCAGGGTTGCCTATCTATGTACATAACCGATCCATGGAGATTTTGTCTTATTTAATTTTGAATATGATGGTGCAAATTAATGTTGCCGAGCGTGTAATGATGATTGACAGGTAGGTTCTATGCCTTCGAGAAAGCGCACAGGCTGGATCAGACCTCCACCGGCCGTGGCGTTAGGCAGTTCAAGACGCTGCTGCTGCAGCGATTGGAGACGGTAAGATTATGCATGGGTATTAAATACTTACATAACTTGTTCGAGATTTTGTACTCGATGTGCATAATAAAGAGAAGATTAAGGAATACTTTTACGTTATCTCTAATTAAGAAAAGTTAGTTGTACTGGTAATTAATAATGGTCTACTATTATATATCCTCCTATCACACCGAAATTTTCACGGCTGGAGTGATAAATTTTCAACTTAAGTCTGTATCATGAGAGGCTTTTGTGTAATTATCATCACTAGATGAGAACTCATATGATTTGACGTGATGTAAATAATTCAAAATTATTAAATAATTTGATATGTTTGATTAAATTATTATTTAATAATTTTTAATGATATCTTATTATTATTTTCATGAGTGTGCAAATGTTCCGTATTATTCATCACATTTTATTTTGAAATTAAAGGATATATATTATCATGAATGTTATTTATATGTGGTCGAAACATATAGAGAAAGTTTAAGGAGCCCATAGTTTGTTAGCCAATAGGTGGCCAATAGGCTTTTTTTTTTTTTTTTTTTTTTACCACCCACTATTTCCCTAATTACACTCATTGAGTTCCTAGCATTACTCGAACATATATCGATTGATAGGTATTTGTATATTTTTAATCTATTTTTCAATTATTCATTATATAAGTTATGGAAAATGATCCATAACATGCCTCTCCGAAGAGTTCGTTCCCTGATAGCGATGGGTTTCAGGAACTCCATCGTATTTCTAAGGAGTTGACACAATATGGTTTATTCCCCCATATATGAACTGAAAAACGGGGAAAGGAAAATAATTGGAAAGAGCAGCATCATTTCCTTTTTCCGAGGAGAAGAGTTGCCATTTTATTTTTACTGTAACTTACATAATTTCTCCAACACTAGGACAATGCAACTAGTCTTGCCTCTCGAGTTAAGAAGACAGATGCAAGAGAAATCCAGTCTTACTATCAGCAATACTATGAACATTACGTCAGAACTCTTGATCAAGCTGATCAGGCAGACAGGTAAATACATATACGCCTCTTGAGTTTTTATAGTTCTTATAATGAAGCATGAATTGTACCTCTCTAATTATTGCTTGTGGCGGATTTTGTAAGTTGCGTCAGATATATCGTTAGCTTTCACCCACCTCCCCCTCTATGGTAAATGGTTACTTTTCCGTTGGCCCTAAAATTCAAATTGTTTTGCAGAGCCCAGCTCAGTAAAGCTTATCAGACTGCCGGGGTGCTTTTTGAAGTGCTTTGTGCTGTTAATAAGAGTGAGAAGGTTGAAGAAGTAGCTCCTGAGGTTAGTCTAGGTTCATATCCTTTTTCAGATTTATTTTGTTCTAAAATGGGTATTTCGATCGTCGTCTCTTTTTATCATTTCAATGTTCAAATCCTGGAGGCATAATTTTATGCAGATTATTGCGGCTGCCAGAGATGTCCAGGAAAAGACGGAAATTTACACACCTTATAATATCCTTCCTCTGGATTCTGCTGGTGCTTCTCTACCCATTATGCAACTTGAAGAGGTATTGCTTCTGTAGGTACTGAAGTTCAATTTATCGTTGAGTATCTGTGTTTTATTTGGCATTGCACTGAGTTCTTGGACTTCCTTTCCTTATTAGATTAAAGCTTCTGTATCTGCGCTGTGGAACACACGGGGCTTGAACTGGCCTAGTTCTTTCGAGCAACAAAGACAGAGAACAGGAGACTTAGACTTGCTTGATTGGCTTAGAGCCATGTTTGGTTTCCAGGCATGTATTCTGACCAACACACAATTGGAGAGGAGAAGGATTTATGATTCACTACTTTTGTCGACTAATCTGCTTAAACTGTTACTGCATGTGGTCAATTTGTGTGCAGAGGGACAACGTCAGGAATCAGCGAGAGCATTTGATTCTGCTTCTTGCTAACTCTCATATAAGGCTACACCCTAAACCTGAGCCTCTCAACATGGCACGTACCCGTTTTGTATTTGGCTTTGGCCTATAGTTTTTATTCTGCTGCTGCTTTCTATTAATCTTTTTTAATGAATTGCAGCTCGATGACCGTGCTGTTGACGCAGTGATGAAAGAGCTTTTTAAGAATTACAAAACATGGTGCAAATTCTTGGGACGAAAACATAGTTTACGGTGAGACATAACAGTATATGCATCAATGAAAATTTGTGCTTCTATTACCTCAGAAAATTTAATGTTCACTTCATCATGTTCTCTCACATAGACTTCCTCAAGGTCAGCAAGAGGAACAACAGAGGAAGTTGCTCTATATGGGCTTGTACCTTCTTATCTTGGGTGAGGCGTCCAATGTTCGCTTCATGCCTGAGTGCCTATGCTACATATTTCACAACGTGAGTGTACAGATCTGCAAATGGTTCATTTTATTTGTCTTTGAATCTCATGTAAATGTGATATTATTGTTTTTCTCCTTCAATCCCTGAGTTTTTACTTTTTATGTAATGTTTTCCCTGTGCTAATAATGGCCAACTCTAACTTCAGATGGCATATGAGCTACATGGTCTATTGGCTGGAAATGTCAGCATTGTTACAGGTGAAAATATCAAGCCTTCTTATGGTGGTGATGAAGAGGCATTTCTACGCAAGGTTATAACTCCCCTCTACCGAGTAATAGACATGGTATGATTTATTTTGTCACAGACATTGCAATATTATATAAGTACCCACGTTCGTTTG
>JASCZI010120865.1:150451-171586 GCA_036250425.1 Stylosanthes scabra | reverse complement strand
ACAGTGAATCCCAACAAATTATTGATAAATTCTTGCATGAATGTATATCATCAAGACTACTTGATGAAGAAAAGGAGAAAAGCATGTTCAACAATAACAAAAATGACGAATCAAACTTTGACATGCTCAATGCTCTTGTCAAGGAAAATGACGAGATGAAACAAGTTGATCATAAGTTTCTAAGAGACACTGCTATTAATCTGTTAGTAGCAGGAAGAGATACAATCAGTGCAACTCTCAGTTGGTTTTTTTGGCTTGTTTCAACTTACCCTCTTGTTGAGACCAAGATCCTTAAAGAAATCCAAGAAAATTTTATTACCACCAAAGAAGAAAATTGGGTCACTTCATCAGGCGTAGAAGTGATTAAGAATAATCTTAGCAAGCTAGTTTATCTTCATGGAGCAATATGTGAAGCATTGAGACTTTTTCCTCCGATGCCGTTCGAGCACAAATGCGCCGTCAAATCCGATATACTTCTGATCGAGCGGTGTTCGTGTTAGTCCGAACACCATGGTCTATTTCTCTCTGTACTCAATGGGAAGGATGGAACAAATTTGGGGGAAAGGTTGTTTGGGATTTAAGCCAGAAAGGTGGATTTCGGAGAAGGGGAGTAGCATGTACGTTCCATCTTACAAGTTCATAGCTTTCAATGCTGGTCCCAGAAGTTGTTTGGGTAGAAATATAAGCTTTATTCAAATGAAGATAATCGCAGTTGCTCTGCTTTCAAACTTTCAAATGAAGGTGGTGGAAGGCCATCGTGTGTGTCCAAGTCTTTCTATTATTCTTCACATGAAGCATGGCTTGAAGGTCAACGTTACTAAAAGAGTCAATTGATGGAACACATCACCTATTTGTTAATAAATTAGCTATGTTCGGTTTGTGATTTAATATCGTGGTTGTCGGAGTTAATAAACCTTCTTTTGATCGTTGAGATTTACGAGTTACATCAAATTAATCTATAATTTTCTAATAACACTAGTATGGTTACTTATATTAAAAAAAAAATAAAATCTACCCAATCCTCTCAAAATTAAGAAGTTATGTATCTTCTATGATTTGTTTATTTTTTATTGGTTGAATTTAATTATTTTATTATAATTAATATTAATTATCTTTCTAACTTCAGTTAACTAAATTATTTTATCAGTATTTTAATCTTTCATAATCGGTTTTGGTTATTTACTCTTTTGTAAATTACAATAGTTAGAGAAACTTATTTTGCAATTTCCCAAACCATGGCAAAACCCATTAAGATACATATTTTGTAATTTTTCCAATTTTCCAAACAATCCAAATTAAAGTATGAACATTTTTTAACTATTTTTTTCTTAATTGTTCACTTTTATACATTATTTAATATTATTCTGAATTTATGTCTTGTTAAACTCATTTTGGAGTTTATGGGTCTCTGCTTTTTTTATATATATATATAAAATAGAATCTTTGTTTCTACTTTCTACTATATGAGTTCTCTATGATAAACAAAAATGAACCTTTAATAATTTCTAACAATTACATGTGTGTTTTTTTTTTCTACCTTTTTTGCAATCTCCAATACACAGACAGCAGCAAAAGGGAACTCAGCCTTAGCATAAATATAAGAGGATGAAAGCTTTCAATTAAAACAACTAACCACGTTAAGTAAATCCGAATCACAATCGCATCAACTAAAATAAAGACAAAGCTCATCATCCTTATCAAACAAGGATGAAAAGAGACTCCGTCACAACACAAACAACAAAAGAGATTCAACCTCAACATAAACACAAACTACAATTACAAACAACAATTGAACAGAAAATTCAGATTAAGTAATAATTTGACTACCATGCATCCACAGATTAACTAACAATTTGACATATTTTTAAACATGAAATATATATTTTGATGACTTGAGTATTATCATGGTTAAGGACTTAAGGTATCAGTACTTGTCTTATGTCCTCTATCATCGTATTTATATAGGAACAGCATGTGTGGGTATTTAGCTTATAATTTCCTATGTCCCAAAAAAATCACCAAATATACTTAGTATTTCTTATTTTACGTTATAATAATGACATCATTGATAATACATAAATATTATTAAAATAGTGCTACAGAACTAACGTTAGAGAGTTATTAGGGAGCAAATAAATTTAATTAGGGAGATAATGAAATTGAAAAAGAAAAAAAAAATATTAGCTATTATGGGCCACCAATATACTTAGCTCCATAAACTTTCTCATATTATTAATATCATATTGTTTAGTATTTTTTAAAAAAACACAAAATTTAATATTTGTTTACTTCCCAATTACCATACATTGAATATATATTTCACTAATAACTAATAAGGTAAAGTTAAGGACATCATCTTATTTTTTTTTATTTATTTTATTGAATAAACATCCTTTTCAACCCTGAATTTTTTCGTTTTGAATTTGGCGGCCCTTAATAAATCAGAATCTCCAGAGCGGTCCCTAAATAATTAAAAAATGATATAAATTGATCCATGAATGAGACAAATCGACTCCTGAAAATCACATAAAAATATGTTATAATGTGATGTGTCAAGTCTATTTGTCCAATTTTTTAATTGCTTAAGGACTACTCTGGTGGTTTCGAATCATTAAATGGCCCTAAGTCCAAAATGAAAAAATTCAGAAACCATGGTGTTTACTCTTCTTTATTCGATCTACTTTGCCCTCACATCCACACTTTTCAATCAACCACAATAATAACAACTCAATTTAATTAACAAAATGGTTGATATGTTCCATCAATTTACTCTTTTAGTAACGTTGACCTTCAAGCCATGTTTCATGTGAAGAATAATAGAAACACTTGGACACACACGATGGCCTTCCACCAAGTTCATTTGAAATTTCGAAAGCAGAGCAACGGTAACGATCTTCATTTGAATAAAGCTTATATTTCTCCTTAAACAACTTCTAGGACCAGCATTGAAAGCTATGAACTTGTAAGATGGTACGTAAATGTTACTCCCGTTCTCCGAAATCCACCTTTCTGGCTTGAATTCCAAGCAATCTTTTCCCCAAATTTGTTCCATCCTTCCCATTGAGTATAGAGAGAAATAGACCATGGTGTTTGGACTAACACAAACGCCGCTCGGAAGTATATCGGATTCGACGGCGCATTTGTGCTCAAACGGCACCGGAGGAAAAAGTCTCAATGCTTCACATATTGCTCCATGAAGATACACTAGTTTGCTAAGATTATCCTTGATTCCTAAAGTGGCCCAATTTTCTTGTTTGGTTGTAAAGTTTTGTTGGATTTCTTCAAGGATCTTTGCTTCAACAAGAGGGTGAGTTGAAATAAGCCAAAAAAACCAACTAAGAGTTGCACTAATTGCATCTCTTCCTGCTACTACCAGATTAATAGCAGTGTCTCTTAGAAACTTATAATCAATTTGTTTCATTTCTCCATTTTCCTTGACAAGAGCTTTGAACATGTCAAAGTTTGATTCATCATTTTTGTTATTGTTGAACATGCTTTTCTCCTTTTCTTCATCAAGTAGTCTTGATGATATACATTCATGCAAGAATTTATCAATAATTTGTTGGGATTCACTGTGGCTCTTCTCTGGTCCAATTTGGAGCCATTTCTGAAGCTTCCACAACCATCTTGGAACAATGTGTCTGTAGAATATTGCATCCTCTATTTTGTTGAACACTTTCTCAAAAGCAACTTCTGGTAACAATAATGCTCCTTCTTTCTCACAATAACTATAAAAAAAATGTACATTGATTATTATTAGACAACACAACTACTCTTAATTGTTAAATAAATGAACAAATATATTAATATTCAGGTGAATGCATGCTACATTGATTATTATAGTGGCTACGGTAACTTCACAACTTCACTAACACTTAATAAAAATTGTTAAAATTAAAGTAATCCTTTTTTAATATTTGCAAAAAAAAATTATTTTAAAAATAAAAATAAAAAATATTGCAAAAAATATGAAAAATTTAATTTCACTTTTAGCAACACTTTTTTAATTATTTTCAAAATTGTATAGTGCCACCGTAAGTGTACTACCATAATGATATAGTCACAATTTAGGGGTAGCAATAGCTACCCTAATTGCGGATACCCAATTTGATCCAATCAGATCGATTAGAGTTGCCAACCTGATTATCTTGTATAAACTAATTTTTGAAAAAGTTGACAAAAATAACCCCATTTTTTTTACTATAAAAATGTCCTCAAAATATTTTAAATGCATTAAAGTTAACTAGAAATATTATATCTAATTAGCTCTATTATCCATCTGAATTAACCACTACTTTACCTGCAAAGAGAAACAAACAGTTATTACGAAGCTTTCATACAACCATGGTAGACCAATATGCAAAAGATGGAGCAGTCATAGATGTTGAACCTCTGCCATAACAGGGCTTTAATATGCACAATTACAGCCTAGTTGGTAAGATAATAGCTGACAAAGAGTATAGTTTTACCTCCATTAAAGCTGGGCTGTTTGGAATGTGGGGATACCCTTCAGGAGTGGCGATAACTGAGGTTGACAAGAACAAGGTCCTCATAAGCTTTAGGGATCATGAAAAAGGAAGACAGAAGCTAGAGAAGGGTCCTTGGACTTTCAGGGGTCATGTTCTCAACCTGCAGCTGTGGACAGGGGTACAACCAATTGAAAATGTCACTCATAAGTACATCGAGTTATGGCTGCAAATGCACGGAGTCCCTCTGTCTCTCATGTCAAAATTCATAGCCAACACTATTGCCAGCAGATATGGCACAGTGGTGGAGGTTGAAGATCCGGTAATGAATAATCTTCTACAAAGGTCCTTTTTAAAGGCTAAGGTGCTGATAAATACAACCAAGCCTCTTTGTATTGGGGCATGGATCAACAGAACCAACTTACCTAAGGTGTGGGTGAGCTTCAAGTATGAGCGAATTCAGGATAGCTACTGTTTAAAATGTGGATTACTATGGCATAACAAAAGAGATTGTAACAAACATGTCGCTACAGCTTCTTGGAACCCTCTCAAGCCAAGGTACAGCTCAGGTATGGGGGTGATTAGACCTCCCCCAATTGAAGAAATGGTTGTTCCTGAAACTAGGATTCAACTTGACCCAGGGGAGAATGAGAATCTGCGAGTAAACCAACAACAGATGTACCATTTTCAAGCTGCCCAGAATTTTGCAGTGGCTGCGGGCAGTAATGCAGAAGGAAAGGAGGTGACTCTCAACAGCACAGAATGTAGAAACACTAACCATTCAGTAAGAGGGATGGAAAGCCAAGGAGATGCCCCTACTGCTGATGGTGGTACAAGGCCTCATTGCCACCCGATTGGAAGTACCCCAGTGAACAATCAACCAACTGCACCAATCAAGATCCAACAAGTCAGCGAAGATGATATTTTCAAAAGGTCTTATTTTGTCAATCAGCAAGTACCATGTACACAACAGGGCATGGAGACAGGACAATTCATCAATGAAAAAATTCC
The DNA here is from genome assembly GCA_036250425.1 of Stylosanthes scabra. Taxonomy (NCBI): domain Eukaryota; kingdom Viridiplantae; phylum Streptophyta; class Magnoliopsida; order Fabales; family Fabaceae; genus Stylosanthes; species Stylosanthes scabra. The sequence goes on along the minus strand of JASCZI010120865.1, from coordinate 166,109 downwards.
AGAACAACAGCAACAGAATAGGGAGACAAATAAAGAGCAACAAGCACCCACTAACATACAATTGCCAATCAGGGAGCAACTTAAGCAAGCCTTTAAAAACAAGGTGCAGAATATTGTTAATCAAACACTCTCTGAACTGTTGTCTTACAGGGAAAAGCCTAAGATGCAGAGGTCCTAGGATAGTAAAGGAAAGAAAAAGATACAGCGTATGCCTATAACTGATCCTTACATGGTAGAATTTCCAGATGAAGATCAAGAGATGATGGGTTCAGACCTGGGACATAGAAGCAGTGAGGATCAGGAGGAGGAGTTAGCTCTGCAGATCAGCAACAACCTGAAATTTAAAAGAAAAAGAGAAGGTGGTTAGTTTATGATTGAAGAAATGCAAGTTATACTAAAGAGGAAGAAGGAAGGCAAAGATGAACAAATGGCCGAGGAGGCGGGCCCGTCCAAGCCCCCACCCAAGACATGAACATACTTAGTTGGAACTGCCGCGGGCTGGCGGCTCCCGCGATAGTTAGAGATAGCTTATTGACATTTGCAAAAGAGAAAAGCCGGCTATTTTGTTTTTAATAGAAACTAAAGCTAATGTAAATACATGTAATAAAATTAGTAGAAGGCTTAGGTATGATCACATGTTTTGTATTCCTTCCCGGGGGTTGTCCGGAGGGCTTTGTATATTTTGGAAAGCTAATATAGATATCAGTATCTACTCTTGGTGTCAAAATTATATTAGAGGCAAAATAGGGGACAACAGCAGTGAAGCATGGGATTGTTTTTTTATTTATGACAATCCAACTCCAAAAAAGAGAATCAGCTTATGGAAGGAAATATCTACAGCAGCAGCAGGAAGTACTTTACCAACTATGTTTTTGGGGGATTTTAATGATATACTTTGCCAGGATGAGCAGGACGGCCTGCAACAACAACCTAACTACCTTATTGAGTCATTCAGGAATTTTGTTAACAACAATGGGTTAATGGACATTGATCTTAAGGGTGCTAAGTATACATGGTTCAGCAACCCAAGGAATGGATTCATCACCAAAGAAAAATTAGATAGAGGTCTAGCTAATTGGCTTTGGAGAAGAACCTTCCCTCACGCAGAATTAAGTGCACTCCCTGCTATTAGTTGAGACTATACTCCACTAATATTGAAGACAAAGCCAAATGGAAAAAGGGATCGGTGCTTTAGGTTTGAGAACTTCTGGCAGGATCATCAGGATTGTGAAAGGATTATTCAAAATGGTTGGGAATGCCCACTGAATCAGCAAGAGGGGGAATGGCATAATATGAAAAGAAGACTAGAGAATTGCAAAAGAGAACTCACAAAATGGAGCAAGGTCACTTTCAAAAGAGCTGACAAAGAGATTGAGGAAAAGAAGAAACAAACCAACAGGCTACAGCAGCAAGAACTAAACGAAGAACAGCATGGCAGAGTAAAGAACTTACAAATGGAAATTGACAAGCTATGGAAACAAGAAGAAGTGTACTGGGCGCAGAGATCCAAAGTTAAATGGCTTCAACTAGGGGATAAGAACTCGAAATTCTTCCATGCATCAATAATTCAAAGAAGGAACATAAATCACATAGATAAGATTAAAGACGAGAACGGGCAATGAGTTAATGGTGACCAAGAAGTTGTCAAACAGGCAGAGAAATTCTACCAGCAACTCTTTACCAAGGCTGATGAATTGAAAATGGAGGAGTGCCTATCAAAAATTCCCAATAGAATTACGACAGGTATGAACGAGTCCTTGCTTGAAGAATTAACGGACCAAGAAATTAAAGAAGCTACTTTTGGGTTAGGTGCCTCTAAGGCTCCCAGCCCTGATGGTCTAAATGGGTTTTTCTTTCAGAAAAATTGGGGTATCATTGGCAACGACATAATTAAAATTATCAAGCTACTCTACAAGGATGCTAATTTACCTCTGGATGTGGGAGAAACTAATATTGCTCTTATTCCAAAAGTCAAAAATCCAGAATTGCTAAGCCAACTAAGACCTATCAGCTGCTGCAACTTTATCTACAAAATTCTATCAAAAGTTATGGTCAACAGGCTCAGGGAAATTATTGACAGTATTATCTCTCCCATTCAAAGTGCTTTTTTGGGGAAAAGATAGATACAAGACAACATAATTATTGTCCAAGAATACTTTCATTCACTCAATAGAAAGGGTAAACAAGTTGCTGATTTTCTAGCCATTAAATTGGATATGAACAAGGCTTATGATAGGATGGAGTGGGAATTCATTGAGAAAGTTCTAAGGGCTTTTGGGATGAATTCACGCTAGATATCCCTTATTATGGAGTGCATTACAAAGGTTACCTAAAGAATAAAAATCAATGGCATTCTATCAAACAAGGTTATACCTCAAAGAGGATTAAGACAAGGAAATCCCCTGTCACCCTATCTATTTATTATGACAGTAGAAGTCTTTAGTATTTTGATGGAGGAGCAAGTTTCTAAAGGAAACATCTCAGGTGTTAAATTAACAAGTAATGCACCAGCCACAACCCATCTATTGTTTGCCGATGATTGTGTGATTTTTTCGAAAGCAAATGAAGATGAGATATTTCAGATCGTAAATGCATTAAATGAGTACACAACTGCTTCAGGTCAAAGAATTAATTTAGATAAATCAGGAATTATCTTTGGGAATAATATTTCAGTCAAGAGCCGAGTGGATATAGAGGAAATTCTTGCAATTCCAGCCTGGGATAGCCTGGGGAAGTATTTAGGGCTGCCAGGATTTTGGGAAAGATCGCTGAATAAAGCTTTAAAATGGATAGAGGACAAGGTGGAAGATAAGATAAGTGGGTGGAAGGAGAAACTATTAAACCAAGCTGGTAAAGAGGTATTGATTAAATCTATCCTACAGGCTATTCCAGCATATACTATGTGTGTAATAAAGTTCCCTCACTCATTTTGCAAGAAGCTAAATTCCAGAGTAGCCAAGTTTTGGTGGGCCACGGGAGGAAAGGAAAGAGGAATTCACTGGCAGGCGTGGGAAAATACAATAAACAGTAAGAATGAATGTGGAATCGGGTTTAAGGATTTCCAAAATCAAAACTTAGCTCTGTTAGCAAAACAGGTTTGGTGAATGCTACAAGATCCAAGTGCATTATGGGTGAAAATCCTCAAAGCAATCTATTTTTCGAATCATGACATTAAAGCAGCAAAATTGAAGAATGGGGCATCGTGGATATGGAGGAGCCTAATGCAAAGAAGGGATTTTATTCTCAAACATGAGAAATGCGCTGTTGGTAATGGGGAAGATATAGATATCTGGCAAGATTGTTGGCTCATAGATTCGGAGAGAATAGAAAACACAAAGAATGTTAATTTGCAAAAAGTCAAAGAATTAACTAAGGTAGACGGAAGTTGGGATGAGGAAAAGATTCTGCACAATTTTGAAATTCATACGGCACAAAAGATTCTTAGGACTCCGAAGAGCTTAACAGGAGCAGCGGATGAGTTTATATGGCCAGCAGTAACCAACGGTTTATATTCAGTCAAAACAGGATACCAAATCGCAAGGAAATCCAACAAAACAATAAATACCAACAAAGCTTCTACTACCAAACCTACTTTTAACAACTGGTCAGAAATATGGAACATGAGAGTCCCACAAAAAATTAAAATGTTTGTTTGGAAAGCAATCAACAACTTTGTGCCAACATTCAGTAACTTTTACAAAAAACATCTAAAAAAATTGATAGATGTCCGATTTGTCAACAAAACGAGGAAACAGTGGAACATATGCTGCTATTGTGTAGTTGGACGAGGGCTGCGTGGTTTGGATCGTAAACTCAGTGTTGCCCAAATCCGCGGACTATAACATCTTTGGGGAAATGGTTAGAGGATCTAATAGTTTCTTTGAAAACCAATAAGAATTTCAATTACAAAGACTCCCTTAGCAAAGTGGGTTATATCATATAGGAGATTTGGAAAGCAAGAAATAAATACATATTTGAGGGCTCATCAATCAAACCCGCTCATGTCATTTTCAAGGCTAACTTAGAAATGCACTCAATAAAGCAATACAATTGAATATTAACAACCTCATCATTGAGACTGATTGTCAACCGCTATATCAGGCTATCAAATCTGGTCATAACATTGCAGAGATAAATCCTATAATACACGACATTCGTACCCTAAGCCAAAGAGTGCAACGGTTGGGATTCACCTGGATACCACGAGAAGCTAAGAAGCTGGCTCATCAATTTGCGGCTCTTCAGCAACAAAGCTCTACCAACCGAAACTGGTGCCAGGATTTTCCTACAGTTATAGAGAGAATTATAAGGAACGAGGAGGAAACTAGAAATAATGATATGAATCAGATTCAGGCATAGTAACTTCACAGCAAATTAATACTTGGAAGGAGTGACTTAATACAAGGGCTCTACTTCTCTAAGTCATGAGCAAGTTAAATCTTTGCAGTATAGAAGAACTATTAGTTGGAGAATAGTCCCAAATCTCTCCAATCTTCTGGTTCTCTTCAACCCGCCACCATCCTTTGGGGGCGAAGACCTTTCTCGATCATCAGTAATGGGTGCCATCATACTCAGAACTCGGAATTTAAGAGCTGAAGCTGCTTCAATCAACCACAGCAGTCTTAATTTTAAAAATTACAAAAGGAGATTGAAAGCATCCCATCCACTTAAAAAAATACCTGGATAGGGCAAGGATTTACAACACACCTCGCAACCTGGAAAGATGGAAATCAGTGGCCGTGGAAGAGCTTGCTCTTTTCTGGTTTCATGGGTTCAGTTGCCGATGACAGCAGCGAAATCCTCCCTTGAAGAATTCAAGCTCACCAAGAAGGAACTCAATAACGAAGGGCTTTTCACTATCGACGATAGCTCCTTCACTGATGACAACGTCTGAATCATGGCGGAGATATGGCGTCTACCTGGAGGTGAAGCAGCGGCGGATCTTGTTTTCTCTGTCCCGTCTTTCCTTCATCGGCGTCTCATCTCGATTGGTCCCTTGGTGAAGGCGCGACGATGCTGCATGCGTAATCGACGGCCAATCTAGCGATGCAGGGCCATCGGTTCTCCCACTGACAGAGGCGACGGCGTTCTCTGTGCCATGCGAACCATCAACTCACGAGGAAGACCACCTGGATGACCACAACCACAACAAAGCTACGGACACCAAAGAAGCAGCAACACACGCAGCACGCCATCGCAGCAACGCCATTTCCTTCCACCAAGTCGGGTTCGGGTAGGTTTTTTGGGCTCAGCCCGTGTCTAAAAAAAGAAAAGAAAAGAAAGTACATTCCTAAATTCAATTTTTTGAATTATTTCATTAATTTTAAAAGTATTGACAAAAATTCTAACTATAAAAAATATCACCAAACTTTTAGGATAAAATATATAATTTTGCTAATCGTGTGGGAAAAAAAACTGCATTAAAATCTAATCTCTAAATAATATAACAAAATAAAATATGTAAAATAGAATTTTGTTAACTAGTACAAGTATTATAACTTATAGGAAGATGCAAAGACACTAGCTAAAAAATAATAATAAAATTATTGAAAAAAAAATCATGTATTTATGTCATGTTTTTAATATAATATTTGGTATTAAAAATAAATAAATAAATTTGGAAGTAGTTGTGGTTGTGGTTGCAATTGGTGGTGGGTGGAGTCTTGAAACCAAGTTGCTTCTGCTATATCATCTCCTTTCTTTCTTCTTTCTTCTTCCTTTGGGTTTTTGGGTTCACCGTCTTAAAGAGTTGCATAAAAAAAAACCCAATCCCAGAACCTCCCTACAAACTCACTCACCATTCAATCCAATTCCTACCAACAATTCCGCAAAATCCAAACCCTTCCACGCTCTTCCTTCTTCTTCGCTTATCAAAGGTACACTTTTTATGTTCCTCCACTTCTAGTAACACTAGAAATTTTTTATAAATTCCCAAATTTTGTTTGCCACATTAAAACCCTAAGCTAAGCTCCGTAGCGTCTCAATTCCTACCACCGTGATTTCTCTTCGTATTTCTTGGAACTTAAATGGGAAAGTTAATGCCTAATTGATTGTTAATTTGCATTGCATCGTAATTTTCGATTAACTAACAGTTAGATGATATTATTATCTATTTCTTATGCAAAATTATTAATTTTCACCACTTTTCGCAGCTTCTATCCGGATATCAATGTTGACCAGTTTTGTCGTTTCATCTTCTCCCTTGCCCATATTACCACCAGGTAAATGATCATTTCTAAAGTTTTTTTCCCCTTTGGGAATTTTATTAAGATGAAAACTAGTGGTATATTCATGTAAGAATTAGGAAGTATGATTTTGGAAAAAATTAGAGTTGATTTCTTGAACTGCAATTGTTGGAACAATAGGCATTAGTGAAACATGTGAGTTGTATGCTTCTTTTCCTTTTCGAGGAATCCTTTACTGGTTGCGAATGAGTGACCTTTCTCAATCTTTAGATGCTCAATAGAACCATCTGATTTTGTTCGTTTTCAATAGCTAAGAGATGATGTCTTAGGGGATTGGGCGATCCTTTTGTTGATGAATGGTCTTATTGTACTCGTAGTCTTCGAAGATCGAGAGCCAACTGTGTAGCATATGTATTGAGAATTCAAGTTTGTATAAGTCTTTAGTCCTGTTTACACATAGGAAGTGCTGTTAAAGGCATGATAACTTGATAATAAAAATGTTAATATATGGTGATATGGCTAGAGTTACATATTGAGAATTCTTGATTGTGAACTGTGAAGTGCTTGATAATTTATTTGATGGATGGATTATTGATTTTCATCTAATCCAAGGTTCGATGTAGTGTTTACATCTCACAACTTTATAACGAATCCCATGTGTGTAATGTCTCAACCATTAATTTCTACAGAGAAATGAATGTAATTTGTTGATTGTGGTACTAATTGGTTCAATTTGATGTAGTTTGAGCTGTTCAATGTTCATAGAGTGTGCTTCCTCTGGTGAAGAGGGCACAGCTTTCTGTTTTTCGTCTTTTTTTCTTTCTTTCTTGTGTGTCTCTCTCTCCCTGAAATTTTGGGAGGAGGGTACTGCTTCTGGGTTCTTGTTGGGGTAATTGGTTCTCCGAAAATTCTGTCCATTAATTTATTAGGTAGCATTTGAGTGTAGAAAATTTATGTCTTATGCAATCTAATTAAAGTTCAATTGTCTTAATGGTGACTAGTCTACTTATTTATGTTTGCGACATGTACATAATGAACATAATGTAATTTGTGGAATCTTACTATCTGCACGTTGTACAGTTTTGTATTCTCCTTTGCAATCCTTCATTCGATCTCAGCATAGCTAGCTTAGCATTCACTGTGGATAAATTTCCTGCTAAGCTGGCTGACAAAATAAGTTTTGTATTATTAACAGAATTAATCAAATGTATAATTCAGAATTTAAACTATTGTCATTATAATAAAATGACCGTTTTGTTTATTATCTTTTTTAACAGTGAGAACAGGTGGTCACCACAACAAGAGGAATATTGTTTCTTCAGATAACTTTCCAGGAGGATCACGGACAAATTATAGTTCAAGATCACTAGAGCCTGCTTATACACAGTTTCCATTTGGTACGAGAGCATCTTCTGCTCGGACTGCAACCTTTATATGTGCTGCAGCTTTGGTATGTTCTGTACTCACTCTCTCTTCTTCTTTTTTATTTTTTATTTTATTTTATTTTGATGTATCATTGTTAGAGCTTTAGCTGGCCCTGCATAATGAGAAAAAGCTCAGTTGTTTTGTCTTCTTGGATGCTCCCTCTTTTCCTGGAATTCATGATATTTTATAATTGCAGTATTCCACTAGTTTATATGTTTTTGAAATTGAAGTATATTCATCATGTAAATTATATTTGTTTTGTACCCTCCTATAATATGCTGTGAGTAAGCATAGATTACTGCATTTGGGAGTCAGCTTCACTTGATATGGATTTTGTTTTAATAGTCATCTCTGAGATTAATGGTTAAAATGAACTGAATGGCTGAAAAATTCATATCTTATTTGCTGCTTTTAGTTTGTTAGCTTGCCGTCTTGAGGAAGCCGAGCTGATGTTAAATATCATACACAACGTTATAACAGGATCCATGTTTGTCATTGATAGTGTGTCACTCACCAACAGAACACCTTATTTGGTGGAATACTAGGGGAAAAAAGTGAAATACACAAACCAATTGAGGTTTAAATTTGGTTATTAACTTCTATGCAATGTGCTGAGGCATCTTCGCACATTCTATGTCATAATGTGAAGAAAAATATAGTTTGCTGATTAACTTAATATCGTCTGACATATGCAGAATGCAAGATGTGGTGCAGAGCAAACTCAAACTGTTACTCGCCAGGCTCCAACAATGACTCATGTTCCTGGTAAGTGGTAACTGTTTATTCTTTTTATTTGGTCTTTTGCTCCCTATTTGTTGCTATTATTATCATATGTTGTCTGTTCCATTTGCATACTGGTTTTTGTATATATGTATATATATTACCAGTAATTGATGAGCTAAAAAGTATTTTACAAGAGAAGGGTACGAGACACTCCTGATCAAATGTTTAAATAATTAAGTATAGGGTATAATATATTTTTTCCACTTCTGAATAAAATTTAACTCCTTTGGAGTTACTGGTTAAAAAAAGAAAAATAAATTGCAACTAAATGCATTACTGTACTCCTGCAAAAACTTATTCTAAACGGCTTCTGGTTTAACTCAATTTCAGCGAAGGAGAAGTCACCACAACTTGACGATGGGGGAACTGGATTTCCACCTGGTGATGATGATGATGGTGGTGGCGGAGGAGGGGGTGGTGGAGGTAACTGGTCTGGGGGATTCTTCTTTTTCGGGTTTCTTGCTTTTCTTGGATTCTTAAAGGATAAGGAAAGCGAAGGTGACTCATACAATAGTAGGAGGAGGAGATGAGGGTTAGAGTTAGACTCAGAGCAATGCATGCTTTGTTTGAAGAATTTCCTTCCTGATATTGACTGTAGGTTATATTTGGTTAGCTGGTATATTGAGCTTCAATGATGCTTCACTAAGATGATATGATGTATACTTCCAAAATTTTGTATTATTATTACAAACTAAACTCGCCTTAAAACTACACTATAGTAAGGTCTGGGTACTCTTACTGAAGTTTGTTTCATTACAATGAGCTCCCATATATACAACTACAAACTAACACTGTTATCACCTCTATGAAAACATGACCCTACCACTAACCTAACTTTACCTATATATTTTATTTTTATTATTCACTGTAAAATCATAATTATTTTTAACTACTCATTTAAAAATATTCCAACCGAGAATCAAGTCCATCTTAAACAAAGTCTTGTTGCAGCATAGAGCTGTCAAACGAGCGGGCGGGCCAAATCCGAGCCGGTCCGTCCCGAGCAACGAGCCAAAATTTAAAAAATGAGTTGACCCGTATTTTAAACGAGCCAAAGGAAGTATTAACCCGACTCGACTTGTCCGAGCTAATGAGTTAAACGAGCCAACCTGTCTAACTCGTTTTCTATTTTATTTTTCTTAAAACATATAATTATTATGCAATTTTAGTCTTTTTTGTATTTTATATCCATAAAAATCCAAAATATACCTCACATATTAATATATTTTCATATTAAATTATATAATATTTAAAAAACTAATTTAAAAAAATAAAATTTATGTACTGAAATAAACTTTATATATTAAAAAAAAAAAGAAAAAAAAGAAAAAAATGAGTTAGATGAGCCAACCCGTGCCCGCTTGACCCTAAACCCGTCTAACTCGCGAGTTATACGATCCGAGTCAAATTGACTCGCTTTTAAATTAGCTGTGATTTTACTGGCTCGACTCGCCCATATTTACAAGCGATCCGAGTCGACTCGCAAGTCGCAACTCGTTTTGACGGCCCTATTGCAGCATATCAAAGTAGGTCACATGAGAATCTTGTTGAATAGATGACAATGACAAATAATAGAATAAATGTAAAGATGCCTAGTCGAAAGAAAAAAATATGTAAAGATGCAAAGTATCAACTAAAGTTCATGGTTCCGCAAGGCGATGAAAAAAAATAAGGAGTGTGATGCTTTTTTAATTTTAAGTATAAATAATAAATTTTAAATTTTGAATTATAAATTTTAAATTTGTCAATTTCACTTAATGAAATAAGATTTTTTTATTGTTGTTATATAAATTTTAAATTTAAATCTAAACTCGTATAATTTGAAAAAAAAAATCTCATTTAATTTGAACATAAATTTTAAATTTTTATCATAAATTTAAATTTTAATAAATTCTATCTATGAATTATTGATATCAAATATAATAAATGAAGAGTTAAAATTTATTTAAGAATTTAATTTTCATGTATTGTGTAAAAGAGTTTTACACATACATTCAATCAGATGTTACCACATCATCAAAAATAATTAATTTTCAAGCCCATTATTTTTAAAGTCAAATAAATGCATGAATCTGATTGGATGACTGTCTCTTTACACCGTCAGTACATCAAAATTATAACACAAAGAGCTCAATGATCGTTTAAGGACAAATTCCTTGCATTTAGCAATATCATTTTTTAAGTTTTTTCATGCATTTAATATATTAAAATGTAAAAAGAAATATATTTTTCATAGATTTTAATATATTATGTCTTGTGGTTTTCTCCAATCTAAATAATTACTTTTAAATTTTTGTTAAAAGAAGTTTTATTCTTGGCTTCTAAATTTTTTTGAATGATTTTTTTAAAGAAATCTTTTGAAAAATAAAAAATTCAATATTAAGAATTATGATAATGTATTTAAATTTTTCTATCTATTGTTTAAGTATAACAATAAAAAATATCTTTTTATTAGGTTAAAACATCTATTTTTAGAAGATAAATTTTTTGTTTTAAGAAAAATGAGTTGAATATGAAGGATGAAATGGTGAAAATTTTTTTTAAATAAATAAAATAAAATTGATATTTACCAAAATATAACGTTTTAGAAATATTTATCAAAATACATTCTAGAAGTATTGGTCCGAACCGGTACTGGTAACTTATGTTCGTAACTGCTACTATATTGCTATCCCACTTTCCAATGAACTTTAAAACTATTATCTTTTACTTTTTTTCTCTCACTACCCATTTTTCAATGAACCTTACTTCAATTCCCTCTCTGGTACTCTTTCTTACTTCAATTCTCTCTCTCTGGTACTCTTACTATCCATTCTCCAATTAATCTTATTTCAAATCTCAATCTTATTATTTTTTTCAAATCTCTCTCTGATATCATTTTATTTGGATAATTATATTCAACAGCAGAAATAGCCGGTAATAATGAATGAGTTGGAGACAGTGAAAATAATAGTCAAATGTTTGAATTCATTGACCCCATATCTATTTATCTATACTTTGATTTTAATTTGGCTCTTCAACAAAAAAAAATCAAAACACCATTACCTGCATATATACTTACTAGTTCAAATGAAATATAAGAAAATAAATTAAAGAAAAAGAAGAAAGAGAGAAGAGAGAAGATGAAGGGCTGAAGAGAAAGAGATGGGATGAGGGACATCATCACCTACATCTACATTTATTAGTTCAAATGAAATATAACAACATAAATTAAAAAAAAAAAGAAGAAAGAGAGAAGAGAGAAGATGAAGGGCCGAAGAGAAAGAGAAGGGATCGAGAGCATGAAGAGATAGAAAGAGATGGGAGCACGAAGATCGAGACCGAGAGAGAAAAAAAAGATAAAATAATAATTTTCAAAATTTTTTTAGCCAAAACCTAGAAAGGGAGAGAAAGAGATGGGATCCACTGTAGGAAGCATTGTTGGTGTGGATGGGTTTTAAGAATGGGGAAGGTTACAGAGAAAGAGGAAAAGAGAGAGAAAAAAATTGATTTGGCCCAATACCGGTCCAGACCGGTGGACTGGTACTGGGTTATTTTTATTACCGGTTTGTATCAGTATTGGTTAAAATTTTTTAAAAAAATTATGTACAGTATCGGTCCGGACCGATACTGAAAATAACCCGACGGGTATTCCTAATAGGGTGTATTTTAGTAAATATTTCCAAAACGTTGTATTTTGGTTACAATAATTCTATGTGAATAACTGGTTTTGACCAACTAAATGCAACCAAGTAATTCATTTCTATGCAAAATAGAAGATTGTTTCGGTGTCAAATAGAATTTTATTTAGGTACACTTTTTATGCTATTTGACACCAGAATAATATTCTATTTAACATAGAAATAAATCACTTGATTATATTTGGTTTGTCAAAACCACTTGTTCAAATAGCATTACTCTTTTGGTAAATATCAATTTTATTTTATTTATTTAATTTTTTTTTTCTGAAAAGGTAGAGAGCAAGTCCAAAATTTTAAAAAAAAAAGTGGAGAGAAAAAGAATAAGTGAAGAAGAAAAAACTCAAAAAGTGGTAATATGCTCAGGATGGTCTCATACTCTCATCCGTTAATTATATTCTGCTATGCTCTTTTATTTATTTATTAATTAATTTAATTGTTGAATTGAATAGAAAGTAGGGTTTTGGTGTTTCACTCACTCGAAAGTCGAAACACAAACACTCCGCACCCAAGGGGGGAGTCTCTCCCGCCACTCTCTCACACAAACACCGCCAACCCAAACACCGAAACCGAGAACCCATTGGATCCTAGCCATCGTCGCTCGCCGCCGTCGTGGAGGTTGTCGTCCTCGCCGGCTCGTCGAGTTAAACTACAAAGGTCCTCTCTTTCTCACAGCGGATATCGTCTCTGGTTCCCTTCCTTCGCCGTCCAACGCCGCTCAACTACCGCGGTTCACGCCTGTCGTCAGCCGTCGCTCCCTTCGCCGTCTATTCGCTGTCACCGCAGTACCATGTATGTCAATACTTTGCTTCCTTCCCTTTCTTCATGCTGAGTACTTCCATTTTTGCTTACTAGAAAGAGCGCGTTTTTTTTTCCTGTTAATACTTAAAAAATTAGCACTAACTTAACTTAGTTGTTACTTGTTCCTTCTGTTTTGTTAGATTTAGATTTAACTTGTTAGTTCTGTTTGATTTTTGTGTTCCGACTTCTAAATATAATTTTGTTCTGAATATATAATCAATAGTTAGTTAGATTTAATTTGTTCTGATTAAATGTTTGTCTGAATTTTTTTTTATCAATGGATAATACCACTCAAGAGGGGTTCAAAGTATGATAAAACGTATGATCAATGCTTGCAGCTATTCACTTCTCTTAGACAAAGTGGTGTTCTTATTCATCAACGGTGGTAACAATTTCCATGTAATAGTTGAAGTAATCATCATACACACTTCCTGTATGGCTGTATCATTACTGTTTCTACATGTTTTTCTTCATAGTTTCAGCAAACAAACAAGATTCTTTTGTATGATTTATTTACTAAGCTAATTCCCTTAACTTCATAGTTTCAGCAAACAAGGAAGCATTTTGTTTCCAAATTCTCAAGTCTCTTAGTTTTCTTGTATACTTACTAAGCTATTTACTTAGTTGTTAGTTCTGAATTTTAGATTTATTTACTAAGCTATTTAGGCTAGTTTTGTGTTATGATATATTCTTGTTCATTGTTGTAAACTGGTTAATTTAATGGATGTTCAGTTAATGATATGTTCTAACTATGTGCTCAATTTGGTCTCATCCGTTAGTTATATTCTGCTATGCTCTTTTATTTATTTATTTATTATTTAATACTTGAATTGAATAATAGAAAGGGCGAGTCTCTGCCGCAGTGCCGCCACTCTCACTGAAAACGCAGGGTTTTGGTGTTTCACTCACTCTATAGCTGCTATATTGTTGGTATAACATTTTTTTTTTTTGCTTCTTTTTTTTTTAATGTTTATTATTGTAAATATCAGTCCTTGAGGAATGAAAATATGATAATGAGTTCATGACAAGTTCTTGAGGTTTTCTTGTTTTCTTTTTCAGAGCTTTCCTAAAACTTAATCGAGGACATGGCGGCTGTTAGGGATATAGGGGTCTCTGAATTCCTTCAGGTTTGATTTTACTGCCACTTTTCGGTTAAACATCATCATATAACAATGCTCTCTGTTTTCTGTATTTCCCGGGAGGTTTTATAGAGAGTAACTTAGAAGCTACATAATGAGTTTTCGCTCATATGAACAACTTTTGTAACATCATGCTGCATATTACCAAACATGCTATTAACAGTATTCAGCTTTCGCATGGGCTTCTTTTAATGTTCAGTTTTAATGCTGTATCTGATTGACCAATTGATTCTGCTTAGTTAATTTGGCATATGTGATGCATTTGGTGTTTATGTGGTTTGTGTCTTGGTGGTTTTGGTTTCAGGGTACCTGCCGACAGTCGTTGTTTTTGTTGAAGTCGTCTTATAAGAAGAGGAGTCATTTGCTTTGGGGTACTCTTGGGAACAGGAGGTTTGATCGTGTTTCAAATTGGAGAGCTACTTCTTTACGGTGCCAAGCTCAAGAAAACCCTAGAGCTGTGGTTTCGGGGGCTGTGACCAGTTCAGTAGAGGAGCAATCTAGCTTGGTTGAGAAGCCTGCCTCTGAAGTCATTCATTTGTATCGTGTCCCGTTTATTCAAGAAAATGCGGCTGCTGAACTTCTCAAGGATGCTCAAACAAAAATCTCTAATCAGATTGTGGATCTTCAGACAGAGCAATGTTATAATATTGGCCTTGTTTCACAACTTACAAGCAAGAAGCTTTTAGTCCTTAAATGGCTCCTCCAAGAAACTTTTGAGCCTAACAATCTGGGGACAGATAGCTTTCTCATTAAAAAGGGGAAGGAGGGCTTGAAGACTGTTATAATAGAGGTTGGCCCTAGGTTGTCATTTACCACAGCATGGTCTTCAAATGCAGTGGCCATTTGCCAAGCATGTGGTTTGACTGAAGTTACCCGTTTGGAACGATCAAGGAGGTATATGCTATACACTACAAGTGAATTACAAGATCACCAAATCAGTGAATTCGCATATATGGTACATGATAGGATGACTGAATGTGTTTATGTTCAAAAGTTAACCTCCTTCGAGACCAATGTTGTTCCAGAAGAAATTCGTTATATTCCTGTTATGGAGAAGGGAAGAAAGGCACTAGAAGAGATTAATCAACAGATGGGTTTAGCCTTTGATGAGCAAGATCTAGAATACTATACTAAGCTTTTCAGAGAGGACATTAAGCGTAACCCAACAAATGTGGAGTTGTTTGATATTGCACAGTCCAACAGCGAGCATAGTAGGCACTGGTTTTTCACTGGAAAGATTTTCATCGATGGCCAGCTCATGAATAGAACTCTTATGCAAATTGTGAAAAGTACTTTACAGGCAAATCCTAACAACTCCGTAATTGGCTTCAAGGATAACTCGAGTGCAATCAGGGGTTTTCCAGTAAAGCAGCTACGACCTGTTGAACCTGGTTCATCATGCCCATTAAACTTGATATCACGTGAATTAGATATCTTGTTTACAGCTGAAACACATAATTTCCCATGTGCAGTGGCACCTTATCCTGGTGCAGAAACAGGTGCAGGAGGTCGCATTAGAGATACACATGCAACAGGAAGGGGGTCTTTTGTCCAAGCAGCTACAGCTGGTTATTGTGTTGGGAATCTTAACACACCTGGGTTTTATGCTCCATGGGAAGATCCATCCTTCACGTATCCTTCAAATCTG
>JASCZI010120865.1:130451-150277 GCA_036250425.1 Stylosanthes scabra | reverse complement strand
TATCGTCTTGTCCGTGCCTGTGTTGAGATGGGGGATAAAAATCCAATCATCAGCATTCACGATCAAGGAGCTGGTGGTAACTGCAATGTTGTAAAGGAAATTATATTCCCAAAGGGTGCTGAGATAGACGTGCGAGCAATTGTGGTTGGTGATCATACAATGTCTGTTCTGGAAATCTGGGGTGCAGAGTATCAGGAGCAAGATGCAATATTGGTGAAGCCTGAAAGTCGTGAGCTCTTACAATCTATCTGTCAAAGGGAAAAGGTTTCAATGGCTGTGATTGGTACTATCAGTGGTGATGGACGTGTTGTGTTAGTAGATAGCTTAGCAACTCAGAAGTGTCTATCAGAAGGACTTCCTCC
The DNA here is from genome assembly GCA_036250425.1 of Stylosanthes scabra. Lineage (NCBI taxonomy): Eukaryota > Viridiplantae > Streptophyta > Magnoliopsida > Fabales > Fabaceae > Stylosanthes > Stylosanthes scabra. The sequence goes on along the minus strand of JASCZI010120865.1, from coordinate 149,915 downwards.
ACCTCCCCCTGCTGTGGATCTTGAATTGGAGAAAGTCCTTGGTGACATGCCGAAGAAATCTTTTGAATTTCATAGGGTTGTTCATGAGCGGGAACCACTTGATATTGCCCCTGGGACCACTGTAATAGATTCTCTGAAGAGGATATTGAGTTTGCCATCTGTCTGTTCAAAGCGCTTCTTGACAACAAAAGTTGATAGGTGTGTCACTGGTCTTGTGGCCCAGCAGCAAACTGTTGGCCCTTTGCAGATTACTCTTGCTGATGTTGCTGTTACAGCTCAAACTTTTACTGGTGTGACTGGAGGTGCATGTGCCATTGGTGAACAGCCAATCAAAGGGTTATTAGACCCCAAAGCAATGGCACGATTAGCTGTTGGAGAAGCACTGACAAATCTTGTATGGGCAAAGGTCACTTCCCTTTCTGATGTTAAGGCAAGTGGTAATTGGATGTATGCTGCCAAGCTTGATGGGGAAGGAGCTGACATGTATGATGCTGCCATATCGTTGTCTGAAGCAATGATTGAACTTGGTATCGCTATTGATGGAGGGAAAGATAGCCTTTCTATGGCAGCTCATGCTGGAGAAGTTGTCAAGGCTCCTGGAAATCTTGTAATTAGTGCTTATGTTACTTGTCCTGACATAACAAAAACCGTGACTCCTGATTTGAAACTTGAAGATGATGGTGTTTTGCTTCACATTGATTTATCAAAAGGAAAGCGGCGATTAGGTGGATCTGCTCTTGCACAGGCATTTGACCAAGTTGGGGATGAGTGTCCTGATCTTGATGATGTCCCGTACCTTAAAAAGGTATTTGAAGGTGTTCAAGACCTTATTACTGATGAACTTATCTCTGCTGGTCATGACATCAGTGATGGTGGGCTGCTAGTTTGTGCCTTGGAGATGGCATTTGCTGGTAATCGTGGATTTACTTTGGACTTGACTTCACAAGGCAAGAGCCTTTTCCAAACACTTTATGCGGAAGAGCTTGGGTTGGTTATTGAGGTGAGCAAGAAAAATTTGTCCGTTGTAATGGATAAATTGAATAGAGTGGGAGTTTTGGCTGAGATCATAGGTCAAGTTACTGTTGCTCCATCTATAGAAGTTAAGGTTGATGGGGTTAGTTGTTTGAAAGAAGAAACTACCATCCTTCGGGACATGTGGGAAGAAACCAGTTTTCAGCTAGAGAAATTCCAAAGGCTGGCATCTTGTGTTGAGATGGAGAAAGAAGGGCTGAAAAGTCGATATGAGCCCTCATGGAAGCTGTCCTTTACACCTTCCTTCACTGATGATAAGTACTTGTTTGCAACTGTTAAACCTAAAGTAGCGGTGATTAGAGAAGAAGGAAGCAATGGAGACAGAGAAATGGCTGCAGCATTCCACGCTGCTGGTTTTGAACCATGGGATGTTACCATGTCTGACCTTCTGAATGGAGCAATCTCTTTGCAAGAGTTCCGTGGGATTGTGTTTGTTGGTGGATTTAGCTATGCAGATGTACTTGATTCTGCAAAAGGCTGGGCTGCTACCATTAGATTCAATGAACCTGTTTTGAAACAATTCCAGGAATTCTACAATCGCCCCGACACTTTCAGTCTTGGTGTATGCAATGGCTGTCAGCTAATGGCATTGCTGGGATGGGTACCAGGCCCGCAGGTTGGGGGTGTTCTTGGTAGTGGCGGCGACCTATCACAACCAAGGTTCATTCACAATGAATCAGGACGGTTTGAATGCCGCTTTACAAGTGTGACAATAAAGGATTCACCGGCTATAATGTTCAAAGGTATGGAAGGCAGTACATTGGGGGTATGGGCTGCTCATGGTGAGGGGAGAGCTTATTTCCCAGATGAAGGCATGTTGAATAGTGTAGTTCATTCAGATTTAGCTCCTATAAGATACTGTGATGATGGTGGCAATCCAACAGAGACATATCCTTTCAATGTGAATGGCTCTCCTTTAGGGATAGCTGCTATTTGTTCTCCAGATGGGAGGCATCTTGCCATGATGCCTCATCCAGAGCGTTGCTTCTTGATGTGGCAGTTCCCATGGTATCCAAAGCATTGGGATGTGGACAAGAAGGGTCCTAGCCCGTGGTTGCGCATGTTCCAGAATGCAAGAGACTGGTGTTCCTGAGATGAATATATTTATGGAGTTCAGGTTTTCAATCTCCCTTTATTGATTTGATTTGACTGTTCTTTCTGGTTTTCTTTTTATGATTTTATGTCAAGAGAATCCGCTAACACCCTCAATCTGCCTCGGTTATATGTTGTTAACGTTACTAGCAAAAATGTTAGCTGATCCTGGTTCTTTCATGTCAGGCAATTTAAATTAGATGGTGTTGATGAATTCTCTTGAGAAAAGTGTTATCTCTGTTAAAATAAATGGGTGAAAGTTAGTTGATGAGATATCGTTATTGTCCCACAGTTTTAGTTTGCTTGGATATACCTGTTCATAGCATTGCCTTGTTTTGCATCTTACTTTGTTTTGTTTACACAGCTGCTGAAAATATTTCTTCTTTCTTTCAGCTGCAGAACAAGTTGTCATGGAAAATAAAAAAGAAAATCAAGAAGACAATGGACATTAGAAGACAACTTCAAATGGTATTAGGGAATTTATCTGGATAGTATATAGTAGTTTTAATAATGTCATACTATCCATTCAATTCTTACGTGCATGATACGCATCTTTTAAGGTGTCTTTGTTCCTAGTGTTGAGTTGTAATTGATCCTGGTGAATGCCCCCATTATCAAACAGGTGTTAGAGGAGGGGGAAAATACCATTCTATGTGGTCCCCCTTTTTTTTTGTCTTTGTTTTAAATAATAAAGCATGTTCATAAGAGGATTTTTCTCATTAAAATTGTCCTCTTCCAGTTTTGATATAAGATGAATTTCAATCCTTTTATATAATATCACTTGAATTGAACTGTTCCCAGAGCAATTTTTGGCATATGGATTGGTAATAACTAATAAGTAAGTTAAACTATGTATGTTTTATATAAGGATTTTGAGATTGTGTCATATCCACATATCATTCTGTCAGCCATCATAGATATATGATTAGAAGAATTAATTTCATCTTTGCTGGATTGAAGTTGCTTTTTTTTTTGAATGATTGTATTATGTGTAGGATATTGGTACTTTACATAAATTTTGTCATTTTATGTTTATGCTAGTTTATGTAAAGTATTTGTGAAAATTTAATCCCATTATATCTTCAAAGTAGTTTGTGTTGTTTCGCATATTATCCTATATATTATTGAATATAAACAGAAATATAGCATAATTATTTTGTTATCTAAAAACATTAATCGTCTTGAGAAGGTTGGTTCTTGTACTCTACCTCACTCTCTGTCTTCCTTGAATATTCAATCATCAGATTTTGGTTAGATTTTAGGGTTTCTGACTTTAGGGTTTTTTATTTTGGGGTCTCTGATTTTCGTCAGATTGTTGTTGTTTCCAACGGCCTCAGGTTCTTCAATGTCATTCTTCTTTTCTTTGTTTTTGCCTTTGCTTATGAAATTTTGGACTCATGTTTGAGGTTCTTCTAAGTTGGCTTGGTTTCTGATTCTAATTTTGGACTCATGCTTTTTGAATTTTTCAGGTTGCATTCTAATAGTTTATTATAACTAATAGCCATTCCTTAGTTATAGTTGTATTTTGGGACATTGTCCTTATTCTATTAACTGATGGATGTTAATTACTGCTTAAAACTTGTATAAAGTAGAATACTGCTGGTTCAACAAAGACATGCTTCTTCCTTGTGTTTGGATGTGGTTAGTTTATAATTAAAGTGATAAAAGTGCATTGCTTGTGTCACCAACTGTACTGTCTCTCTAGAAGATTTATAAAAAATTTTATGGTTTAATTTGCTTGATTTTAAGGCTTGCTTGTTGATTTTGTTTGTTTATGTATTGTGGGTTTGTTGTTGCTGCTGCTGTGATCTTTTATTTAAGAACCGGTGGTTTTATGTCCTTTTTTTTTACTTTGAAAAATGACTTGATTAACTGGTTCTTATCATTTTGTTGTCTAATAATAGAATGCTGATTTGATTATGTTGGCTTTGGCTACCCATGAAGTTCACTTTTCAATTCTAAGAGAGGTTTGTAACTACCACATTTATTTATTGTGAATCTCTGAAATAGAACATGTCAGCAATGTATAGTAGTTCTATAATGTTATAAATTAAGAATTGTTGTTATTATCATCTTCCTGCCTTCCTTTTCCGTGCATAATTGTATTCTCCCCATCAAACTTCACAAGTGGTTGATAGTTTTGTAAATAATGTTCCATTGCAGGTTGTATTTACACCTGGACAAGACAAATGTTTCCTCTGTGGTCAGATGGGTCACATCTATCCTTCCTGGAAGAATTAAATAATGGCACCGACTTCTTTATTAGCATATATTAGTTATTATTTAATATCAATTACCATAGTTTAATCTTGTGTGAAACCGCTGCTGTCTAGTTTGTATGTGTTCATCTCTAGTTGAAGTAGTATTTGCCTATTTGGTATGGATTATTAATTTATTATTCTTATTCGGGGGAAAAAATAAGTCAAAATTTAAATCTGAAATTCTGTAGTCAGTTCATCTAATCCTCCTTTAAGATTGTTTAAGATAATTACAATTTGCAAGGTATATGTCAGTTCATCATTATTTTTTTAAATTTCTTTAATTTTATAAGTTGACTAATAGCTCTTTCTTTCTCTTCCTTGGGTGTGGTCAGGTTGGATATTAAGCTATTTTTCTTGGTTCATTGAGGCTATACCACAAATTAAGATTCCACAAAAAGGTCAAGTGGTGAAGTTCATTTGTGCACCATGTATGTATGTTTGTGGTAAGCTCAAATTATCATCAATACACGTCAATTTCTTCTTCTTTTTTGTGTAATAAGTTTATCTAGATTATAGAATTCACCCAACTTCAACTAATATCAACTCTGAATTGGGTTTCATTACTGTGAAACAAAAGCAACTTTATGTTTTTTCAAATAATGATATTAGATAGAAATCCTCAAAAAATTTATTAATTAGCCACCTGCTGTATAAGAATATATTTATACATTTGATCGATGTTCATAAAAAAATTTAGCAGTCTGTGGAAAATTCATGTCCTGGAGTTAATTTCTTGTGCTGATATTTTTGCTCTTGCAGCCCAAGTGTCTTCTCAGTTGGTATGAGCTTTCTTGAATTTAATATTTTTGGTTAAAGAGTTTAAATATCTGCTTCCCATGTGTTTTATACTCAATTTGTGTTTCGAATTTATATTGTATCTACTTCTGAGATATCACTTCTGATGTTTCAAACCAGAAAAATTTGACAATAGTTTTTCTCTTTTATTTTGGACTTGGAAAATAGTTTTGTCTGCAGAAGATTTTTTACTTGTTTTAAAACTTTAAGGCACTAACGCATTGCTCCTTTGTATTTGCACTTTTATACTTATAGCAAAATCAGTATCCGATTAAGTTGCTACTTGTTTTATAGTACAAGTCATGCTAATTCTTTCCCGATCTTAAAACTGTTTTTATTCTTCCTGGTTTTAGCAAATGACATGCTTGAGTTTTTTTTATGCACCTGCCCCTTTGGTAGTAAGTATTTTATTTATACTTGCAAATAGTGATATCTTTTCCTTTTTTTTTAATATTTTTTTGGTGGTGGCCTGGTTTTTATATTGTGGATTTATTTATTTTTATATGAACAATATGTCCATGCTCCGTGCTTGGCTTGCACTTTGGAACTTGTAATACACATTGAATGTTATATTATACTTGAGTAATTGGAATATAACAAGTGTTACTAGAAAGCAACTAGTTTTGAATTTGGTTTCAATTTAGCTAAATGCTTTTGTAGTCTTGTTAAAGAATGTTAGAATATTTGCGTAAAAGAGTTAGAGTTTTTTCTTTCCTCATCCCCTTTTTTATTTTCTTATATTATTATTTAAATCCATCTTCATGTTACCTAAATGTGTTGATACCTTTTCAAATGCAGTTAAGTGGGGAAATAATGGGAGAAGTAAAAATTGTTGCAGATATGCACCGAAGGATAGCAAAAATGGCAAAGCATTCCAAATGCCCTTAAAAGTTGTACTACTGACCATGAAGATATTCTTTTACATGTTTATAGCTTGTAAATTCTAAGGTGTTTGTGATGTAGAATCTTTGTATTTTGATTCATGAGTTTTTTTGTTTATTATAAATATATATTTTTGTTTAAGGATAATTTTATTATTTAAAGAATATTATATGATATTATTATTTATTTATTTTTAGTTTATAATATTTGATTAATTTCATTAAGATATATAATTATATAATATAATCATATTAATAAATATTAGGTTTTAGAAAAGAATATTATTAGAATATATATATATATATATTAGGTTTTAATATTAGGATTTGTTATTTCCATTATTTTAAAAAACGTAATCCTTGATTTGTAGTGCATTCTGTTTTTTGCTTATCATGCGTTATTATGAAGATTTTATTCACCGCCGTTTTTTTTCATTTTCATTATCTTAATTCTCTGATTTTCATTTTCGTTGTTTCTGATTTGATATGTGTATGGATGCTTTCAATTCATCAAATCCGTTTGATTAGGAAGAGGAGGAGGAGGAGGAGGAGATGAGGAGGAGGAGGATGATGGTAATATCATTGTCAGTAGAGAAGAAGAAAAAGATGGAGTACATTTGAGTATATTTGAGTGGTAACTTTCTACTTTCATTCAAATCCATTTTTACTTTCATTCAAAATCTGTTTCTGTTTTATATGAAATTTCGTTTCTGTTTTATATGAAAATTTCGTTTCTGTTTTCGTTTTCGTGACCCAAAGTCACGCCTGAGCGTAAACAAGACCACGCCTAGGCGTGGCACCAAATTAGTTTTTGTTTTCTTTTCAATTTTGTTTCTGTTTTTCTTTCAAATCCGTTTCTGTTTTTCGTGAAAATTCAATTCAGTTTTTATATGAAATTCCGTTTCTGTTTTATATGAAAATTATGTTTCTGTTTTTTCATGAACATCCCATTTAGTTTTTGATTATCATCATCAACAACAACAGCGACAACAACAGCAACAACGTAATAGTGGAGAAGAAGAAGAAGAAGAATGAAGATGAAGATGATGAAGAAGAAGATGAGGATTACGAAAATGGTGGTGGTAGCAATGATGGCGACGACAGCGGTGACGGCGGCGGCAGCGGCGACGGCGGTAGCATCGTAGTAGTAGGGAGAAAGAGAAGGAGGAAGAAGAGGAGGAGGGGGAGGAGTTGTTGCTGAGAATTTGAGAGAGAAGTGCGTGTGTGTTGAATGTGGAGGAGAGCGCGTGATTTCACGCTATTTTGATGAGAGTGGATTAAAAATACTTGATTGAGCTTGGTTGGTGAAATTGCTTGGATGGAGTTGTTGCTGAGAATTTGAGAGAGAAGTGCGTGTGTTGAATGTGGAGGAGAGCGCGTCATTTCACGCTATTTTGATGAGAGTGGATTAAAAATACTTGATTGAGTTTGGTTGGTGAAATTGTTTGAATATGTAGCATTACTGATATATATATATATATAATTTTTTTTTTTAAAAAAAGTGGGGGAATAGGCTACACTTATAAAGAGTCGCTTTAAGTATAGGATGGGGCTATGCTTATGGAGTGATGCTTTAGCTGTGAAAAGCGACCCCTATTCCTATAGGCATGAGTGATGAAAAGCGCAGCCTTAGATAGTGATGAGCATCGCTTCAGAAGCGATGCCTATTCTCTTCTCCAAAAGCGCACCTTTAGCTACAGAAAAATGTTCTCTTTGAGAATAGGCAACGGCGGAATAGGAATCACCCAGAAAAACCCCTTAGCCAAAAAAGGGTTGCCTTGCCTATGACATATTTTTTCAGACTTTTGGCATCACTTTTCAAGGGTAGCCTTAAGGGGTATTTTCTTGTAGTGAAAAAAGTCGTGCGTGTGCATTGTCTTAAACTGAATGCCTTACATCGAGAACATAATAATCTTCATAATCTTTGGTCAAAAGAAATCATAATCATGTCATCCATGTTATGCTGATCTATCCATTTTTAGTACAATATGCTATTCCATTTACAGTGATATAGGTTTTATTTGAGAGATATGAAAACTCACATCTGTATATTACTTTAATTTTTGTAGGATGTAATATAAAAAATATGTATTATAAGAAAATCTTTTATATACGTATCAACTTGTATCGAATAATTTTACTAAACAATATACTCTTCTATTTACATAGTATGCAAGATAAAGCTTTGTTGTTTTGTACTCTTTCTTCTATTTACCTCCTTTGATGATGATGATGATATATACAATATTCATGAAAAGATACTTCACTTCAAAATATATCTATATATTTAAGGAGTAACTCGTTCATCCAGCCAAGAGTAGATTTTAGACAAGAAACCCCATATGGTGAGATCATGGAAATTAAATCCCTGAAGGAAACTGAAAGTTAACATTCCAGAGACCATAACATCTTCACAAAACTGCATTTGGATGTGTTACCTATAAAGGTAGAGATATGGAGTATGGACACAAGCAGCCCCATGGCTTTGTATGATAATATTAAAAGACCATGGGAATCCAACTTACACCTAATCCTGCACATACTATCCCACGAGTAACAAGAAGCTCCCCCGTCAAAAGAAAGAGGAACAAATTAAGCCAAGTCTATCATAATACACAATGGGCCTTCTCAAGAACAGACACCAAAACCCATCTCCAGCAGGGCTTCCAAGTGGACGTAGAGGAGGCAAACGACTGCTGCTAGACAAGCACTTAGTGCACCAAGATTCATTGAAACAACCCTTGCAAGGTTAGTTACGGTGGATCTGAGGGAAGACCACCAAATAAGAATCTTAAATGACGAAAGGAACCCTTCCTAGAGCATCAAGCATGCTGTTCTGTATTAGTAGAGCCTCGCAGAGGGAGTTCCCTTATTTGAAGATATTGGCATGTGACCCACCAGCATGAAAGGGGATATTCTGATGTTGCTGCTGATCAGGATATGAAGATGTTGTATACAGCAAGCCCTTAGAATCTTGTAACTGAGCCAATGAATTATGCGGTTGTGATGACCATCTTTTGAGATCCTGTCATAATCATGCTGATCATACCAATTATAAATATCATCCCTCTGTGCCCGTTCAGCAGCAGATGAATCTAGACAAAAAGATATCCAAATTAACCAGTCAATAAAGGAAACAAGAGTAATGAAGTTGCCAATATGGTCTTTCAAATACATCAAGCCAACAACAATAGCATTTTAGGGCTGTTGGTACAGTATATCATAAATATAAGGAGGTTTTGTGGAGATGTTCAGGGATGCAAGAACTTATAACAAATTACAGGTTAGGAAGGAGTATGGCGCTCTTAATATGTATAATAAATCTATACTTGTTTGTTCCTCATAAATAAAAATGAGTCTATTTGTTTCAACTAAAATAAGACAAGACTTAAGGTCAGTCCCAATCAACATAAAGGGATTCAAAATAAGCTTATACACTATTAACAGAAAATTAATAATTATCATTGTAGTGAAGAAGCAGACAATTAACACTGTTCTCAAACACCTTCCCAGTGTGACCCTTTGTTCTAAAGAAACACATGTTTAACAAGGCTCTGATATTGTGTTCATCAAATGTGATGATTGAGGAGTGAAAATGTGAAATAATGAGAAACTAAAGCAAAACATCATCCTCCATTCCTCCTTAGTCAATATTCTACCATTATCAGTCACGGAGAGATGATTCATAACATAGCAATGCATTTGGGCATTTCCTTTTCAATGAAACAAGGTCAAAAAATTCAGGAGCATGCAGAACAAATGAAACCATGGGTTATAAAAGACTTATGCTACTTTTTTAACTTGTAAATCCTTTGGCTTTTTCATAATACAGGAGAATTCATTGTATCAGTGTAGCTCGATTAACAATTGGCTTGATATATCAAGTCTAATAACCACTTAAAAGGAGGAAATGAACATCGTTAGCTTATGAAAATTGCATAAACTGTTTTGTGTCTTCTCACAAAATCCAAAAACACTATTTAAGGAAAAAAAACACCAATCAGATCGCAATCCCTTAAAGATGAATGGCATCATGTAGAAATAAATATACAGACACTTTACCTCTTCTCTACTGAAAAAAATCTTTGAGTCAAAAAACTTGTTCCAAATTCTTCAAACCAATTAACATAACCACATAAGGTTTTTGCATGGATACTTCAAATCTACACACATCCAAGAAAAAACATACAAAGAACCCAAAATAAAAGTGAAGAGATGTTAGTAGATACTTTGAACCAGAAGAAATCCAAAATAAACAGCATAGTAGCTTAGTATTGTACTACTTGAGCTGCTGAGCAAATATTTTACATAATATAGTCCTTAAGGGCAACACATCTTATAGGTGAAAATTAATAATCAAAACAAAGTGAATAATTTTCTTGTAAAAAAGAAAATCAAAATTGTTTTCCAGTGCTACAAGAAAAATTAGGTTCTTGACTTATTGCTTATAAGCAACACCATCAAAGTCCAGAAGCTCAAGGAAATTTGCAATACCGACTATATTATGCTTGTGTTTCAGTGTTTGTATGTGGGTCTTATAATTAAGGAATCTCACAAGTATGGAAGGGGTAAAACAATAATTTTAATAAAAGAAAAGACTTGGATATCTTACATTCTTACTGGACCTCGTAAGGTTGAGGGCGTCGTTTAATTTTCTCCTTTACTATTCGTTATCGAATTAACATTTACCAATTTTTTTTTTACCCATCATGTACATTTTTTAATAAACAGTACAAATTATCATATTTAATTTAAAATTGAAAAATGCCAAGGAGACAAAAAGCTTAAATTACCATATTTAATTTGAAATTTATAACTCAACTTAAGTTTGTCTAGTGGTTAACTCATTAGTATGTAGGGATGATAATTTGACCTGTTCCGTCGCGTTCCAACCTACCCCACCCCGAATGGGGCGATTGTGTGGGTATGAGGCGGATATGGGTACTGATCGGCCCGCCCCACCCCATATACAATACATAATTCTGTTTGATATTTTAGTTTTTTAATAATATTTAGATAATTATTTTAATAATTTTAGTTTAAAAAAATCTTAAATCTATTTTTTTTCTTAAAACTATTGTATTATTATTATGTTGCAAATAATTATATATTATTTATATTCAATTATATTTCTGAAAAATTTTATTACATAATAAATAATCTTTTTGAGTAATTTAATTTATTTTACTTATGTTATAGATATTCGTGCGTTTGGATATGAGACAAGATATACATATACCCGTGAGATTGATTTGACTTTTTTTTCTCAAACATTTCTCTTATTTTACTACTGCTCAAGTATCACTTGCTAATCATTTTGTTAAACCAAACTATTCATTTAAAGTGTACCTCTCCTAATAAACATGCATTTACTCGGAATAAATGAAAGAAAAACAACGGCATTTTTCTTAGTAATAAATTTTATGAACTTCTTCTCGATTTAATTTTCTAAATTATTAAATCAAATTAATATAGACACCAAAAAATTAATAAATTAATATAACTCATTAATACTAATTAAATTTTGCAATTTTATATTCTAATAATCCTATATTTCAATTAGACTAATATTAATACCATTTTAAAAGTTTATGTCATTAATATTAATGTCATTTGAAAGTGACATGTTTTTTATTTAATTATTTGCATATTTTTTATTAGGTAGAGATTGTATGGAAATATATTAATGATAATATGTCATGTAATGACTTAATTTAGGTTAATTATTTTGTTAGTCCGTATAATTTCATCAAATTTTTAATTAAGTTCCTATATTTTTTTTCTTTTAATTAGATCCCTATACGATATCCAATTTTTTAATTATATCCCTATCCTGAAAAAAAAAAAAAAACTAAATTTAATGCAATATTCTGCTATAGAAATCTTCTACATATTGAGAATATTCTTTTCATGTAATGAATATTTCATAAATTAACTTGTTGTCATGATAGGGACTTAATTGAAAAATGAAAAATCATTTATAGATCTAATTGAAAAAAAAAGCATAACGACCTAATTGAAAATTTTGTGAAACTACAAAAACTAACAAAGTAATTTAATATTTAGTTTAAAGTAAATAATGAAGGTTGTCGATCAAACAGGGAAATAAACTAGCTTTTTGTTAGAAAACGCATCACATTTAATTAAAAAAATAAATTCTTTTTTTATACACCATTACTTTGGTGTCTTGTTGGAAAATAAAATAACTAGTGAGAGTATTTTATAAAATTGAAACTATAGTAAAACTAAAGCTATAAAAGAGAGAATAAGAGAAAATTAAGAGAGAGAGAGCTAGAAAGAGCAAGGTAATGAAATTCTTATTGATTTCTGGATATAAAAAAACTTAGAAAATCATAGCTCTATTTATAGGCGTACATTTATTGTGCAAATAGTAACTTGATTAGGAATGGACGACCATGATTCATTTGGTTACTATGCAGCATAGTGCCACATAGTAACCGGCGGCTAAACTTTGGCCGCCACCAATAATTCACAACACTCCCCCTTGAACGTCCATTACGGATATGCTTCATTAAAAATCTCGTCAAGAAAAACCCTGTGGGACAAAAACCTGACTGAGGGAAAAAAGACTACGATATCCTGTATGATGAGTACTGCCTCGTTAAAAACCTTGTTTGGAAAAACCTCGTGGGATAAAAACCAGATCAAGGGAAAAAAGAGTACAGTCTCCTCATGTTGGTAACATCTTTTAATATCTCACAATCATCGCATGCCGATTTTGTATACCAAATTTTCAAAGGTGGATGTCGGGAGTGCTTTTGTGAATAAGTCCGCCAGATTATCACTTGAGCGGATTTGTTAAACATCAATTGACCCTTGATTTTGAAGATCATGAGTGAAGAAGAACTTGGGAGAAATATGCTTCGTTCTATCACCCTTGATGTATCCATTCTTGAGCTGAGCGATGCATGCTGTGTTATCTTCATACAGAGTAGTTGGAGCAATTTTCACATCAGACGACCCGCATGATGATTGAACATAGCCAATCAAATTTCTCAGCCAAAAGCATTCACGACTTGCTTCATGTATGGCTAGTATCTCGACATGGTTAGAAGAAGTCGCAGCTATAGTTTGCTTCGTAGATCTCCAAGATTGGCCGTGTCACCAAATGTAAACAAGTATCCAGTTTGAGATCTACCTTTATGGGGATCAGATAGATATCTTGCATCTGCATAACCCACCAATTGTGGTTTGGATTCATATTTATAAAACAACCCCATATCAGCCGTTCCACGAAGATACCTAAAGATTTGCTTAATTCCAGTCCAATGTCTTCTGGTTGGAGAGGAACTATATCTTGCTAATAAATTTACAGCGAACAATATGTCAGGTCGCGTATTGTTAGCAAGATATATCAATGCTCCAATAGCACTGAGATATGGTACTTCAAGACCAATGACTTTTTTCATTATCTTCTTTAGGTCGAAACGAATCTCTTTTCACATCTAATGATCTAACGATCATTGGAGCCCGTTTTCATGCATTTTTGGGCTCCCATGGCCTGGCGCGCCCGCGCCATAGGCACGGCGCGCCCGCGCGATGACCCCTGCGCTCAAAAACGCGACAGCAACCCTTTTTCTTCATTTCACTCTTAATTTCTCTCTTCCTCACAAATTCTCTCTCAACCAAACTTCACAATCTCATACACCAAGTTTGTGTGTAATTTCGCTTGCTTCGCATTGCCAAGTGAGTTTTTTCTCCCTCCCTTCTTCTCTAGTTTGCATAATTAGTTAGTTTTAGTGTTTATAATCTACGATTTTTAGAACGGTTAGATAATTAGGATTAGATTACCAAATTGCTTGAGATTGATTGTTGCCATGATTAATTGAGTGTTTTTGAATGTTAATTTGATTGGTTTGGGCACTGAACACTTGGTAATTTCATTAAAACCTTGTTTCTCAAAATGTGCACGCCAAGTGTTCGATGAAATTATTTAAAAAAGTTTATAATTAAATTTTGATCCAATCTTTTTCCATATGGTTTAATTGCTTTAGGGAAATGTTTTCTTACTGTTTTTAGATTGAAATTTAATTTAAAACCTTGTTAACCCACTCCAATATCATTGGTTCCCTTCTTAGGGATTTGATTGTGAGAAATAGTGAAGTGGTAACTATTTCTCATCCATTGCCTGAGCTTGATTCTTCCTTTGTGATTATACACTTAAAAAAAAATCTTTCTTTTTCAGGATGAATCGCAAGAGGAAGTAGGGATGGCAAAAATCCCCACACCCACGGATACCCGCCTTAATTACCCGCGACGGGAAGGTTAACGGGGTCCCGCGAAATCCCCACGGGGAAGGGTATCCATCCCCACGAATAAACGGGGACGGGGATGGGGATAGAGGTACCCGCCCCATGGGTACCCGTGAAATCCCCGCGAATATTGTAATTACATATTTGTCCCTACATATATGGATAAAAGTTAGATTTTATTCATATATTAGAAACATATTTTTATTTTATTTTATATGTTTGAGATTTTATGTGTATGTGAGTATTAAATTTGTATTTTAATATGTTAAATTTTATTTTATTATACTAAAATTTAATATATTTGTGTTATTTTTAATTTCTTTTGTTAAAAATTAATATCCATGGATATCTGCGGATATCCGCCAAATCCGCAGGGATTTACAAACGGAGACCCGCGACGGATATGGGGCGGGGACGGGGGGCAATTTTATAAACGGGGATGGGAACGGGGGTAGTGGTACCCGCCCCACGGATACCCATTGCCATCCCTAAGAGGAAGTCAGTGGCCGCAAAGGGTAAGGAGAAGCTCACCGCACCAACCACCCCGGAAATCTCCGAGATTGGCGGGGCTACCCCCTTCCGTGCCACCAAGTTCTCCCAAATCTATGCTAGGGCCAAATAAGTTGTTGGTACTCGCTGTGGCAGCCAGTGCATTTGGAGTTCATTCCAAAGCACGGGAGAATCCTCAAGCTCCGGTTGTGGAACAACCGAAGGTTGTCAATGGAAAAAGGACTGCTAGGATCTCCGTGAAACCAATTCGGAGAAGGTTCTCTTAGAGGATCATTGCTCAGGGTGGGCCATCTAGGCCCAAGCCCAAGAAGATCGAAGTGATTAACCTGAGTAGTGATGACGAAGGGGAGAAGAAGAAGGAAACCGCTGTAGAAAAGGAAGGCCCGGAACCCGAACATGAAGAAGAAGAGGAGGATCTAGAGGAGGCCCCCGCATCTTTGTCCTTACTGTCACCACCCACTAGTCCCTCTAAGAGGAATGATGGCGCCTATGATGATCCTCATTACTAGGATTTCGACGGAGACCTCGATCAGTGGTGCATCGATGTGTTCGGTGGCGAGCTTGCTGCTGCCCGAGCTCCGAATTCAGTCGAAGGGTCCAAGGGGAGTTGCTCCGCCCCATCCACCTTGACAGAGTAGGTACCAGACTTCCTACCCCCACAGTACGAGGGTTGTGCAATTTTCCTAAGAAGGGGGAAGGCTTCTGACAGTGGCGGTTTTATCCTTTCATCAAACTCTAATCATTGCATATATATACACTCAAGTACATTTGTATATAACTTTTATCTAACTGGTAGACTATCTAGTAGATGTTTATAATAGTATAGATACTCTTTCTTGAATTTGGGTATGCCTTGAAAAACAAAACTGTTTTTGTTTTTCTATTTTCCATAGGCATAACCTAATCAATTATTATATATATTATGGATGCTAGTTGTATTTAACATGTTTTCTAACTCTTGCACCCTCATTTCTTGGAATCCCCATCATCTCTTTTGAAAACATTCTTTGAAGCTTGCATATTTACAACTCAATTGCTTTCTAAAATCATGGAAAAGAGTTAAAGAACACACAACCCCGAGAGGTTTTGAGCCTAAAAAGAGGTGGTTCCGCACTTTAAAGAACCACCAATTTTCTTCTTGTGTGTTTACTCATTTTCTATGAATTGTGATTTGTAAATTAATTGATTTTATATGTCCATCATTGTATGTATGATATGTACCTGTATAATTGAGGCCTTTGTTTCATATTAGCTCACTTACCAAATGACCTAACTCTTAATTATCACCCATGTGAACCAACTTTGAATCCATTTCTTGTTTAATTAGCTCATTACAAGCCAATAAGTGAAAAACCATGATTGTCCCTTTGGATCTTTGATTGATTGAGGATTTAGTGGTGAGTCACTTTACGAGAGAAGAAAAGAAAAATGAATTAAAGTGAAAAATGCTTTAGGTAAGGTGAGGATAAAAAGGGGTTTTTGAAGAAAAATTAGAAAGAAATCTTAAGGCATTTGGGTAGTGCATGTATGCATGGAAATGACTTCATTATGTGTATGTATTTGCACAAACTTGCAATGGAAAATGGATGACAAGAAAGGAAGAGATGAAAAGGAAAAAGAAAAGAAAAAGGAAAGAAAAACAAAAAGAGAAAAATAGAAAAAGAAAAGAAAGAAAGAAAAGGAAAGTAATAAAGCCCTTGTCACCCTAAAGTAGCAAGAAAGAAAGCTACCAAATAAGCAAATACATACGTTCTAATCCATCTACGGGAGAAATGCATTACATGCGCTTTGAGAGAAAAAAAAAAGAATGTGAGTTTTTGGGTAACAATGGTTGAGTGAAGAAACGAGAGAAAGCTAGGTGTCCTCCATTAAGCAAAGATCCATTCTATGAGCTCACCAAGCCAAAACTTAAATCATACCTTCACCTTGGCCACGTTACAACCCTAAGAAGCCCTCAGGATGATACATGCATACATACACATGGTGTTGATTGTTAAATGAAGATTAATTTGTAAAGAGCAAGAATAGAAAGGAGTCGAGCGTCTTTAACCCTATACACTTGAGCGAATAGAGCGCATACACGACCGGTAAGGGTTCTAGACTTGATTCCATGATTTAGTATATTTCTTATGATACAAGGCAAGCTTAATCTTTATGAACTTAATTGCTTTTGGGGGGTAGCATTTGCTAGATGCTTTCATCCATCTCTTTTGGTGCTTAGTTAGGTAGACTTTGTTTTAATATTGCTTCATCCATAATACTGTTGTGTAGTTCTCCCCCTTGAATTTATTGATAGGTTTGAGAAAGCTTTTGTGATTTCCCTCTTGGTCATAAGCACTAGAGCATGAGGACATGCTCAATTTTAAGTGTGCGGTATTTGATGAGGAGGTTTTTGACGATAGATTTCATGGTAAAAAGGATACCCTCATCAATACTTTTTCCGCATATTTACTAGTGATTGACCAAGATTTTCCATCTCTTGCTTAATTGTGTCCTTAATTGATTATTTGTTAATTTAGCTTACAAAGTGCATAAATTATTGAAATCTTCTCCCATTTGGTACCTTGATGTGTGTGCTAGTGAATTTCAGGCCCAAAGTGGAGAGAAAGAGCCCAAGGGAAGCTAAGAAGAACAAGGAAAGGAAGGAGAATGGACAAAAAGCCCAAAAGTGACACACACAATTGCAACCCCCATTTTCAGTTTTTTTTAGTTAATTTCTCTCTTGCTCTCTGTTCTCAACACACACACATAATTGCAACCCCCCATTTTCTTGACAACCAAAGTTGGCCCATGCGTTAACTCGTTGAGAGAACGACCCGAGTCTCGTACTCGGTATTTTAACCTGGTTGCAAGCTCTTGTGACACTCTTTCTTTGACGGAACGTTCTTAGCTCGTATTGATAACTTGTTTGGATTCCCCTAAAACGATTCCTTCTTTTTTTCAAAAGATAAAAAGAGAATTCCGAACTAATCTTGTTTGCGACGCCTAGAACGGCCTTCCATCAGTATGCTTATTGTACTATTTATGAGAATTGTCTAAAATTATTTCTTATGACGCACGCTACATTTTAATTTGTTGATAATAATCGCGCCTTATCCGTTAATTTAAATATAGTGATAGTAATTATATGTTATTATGTAATGGCAGTGTGCAGAAAAGAGCCTGAAGACCTACCGACTATACGGAATTAAAGAAATACCAAACTATATATTCCACCAGTCTCCGAATCTCTATGGGTTGGTGTCGTTTAGTGCAATATGACACTAAATAGTTTAATATGATGCTTATGTTATTAGAAGGTTGTCTTCATGAATGCGAACAACCGTAAAGAAGAATTTATGGACTTTTTGTATGAAATTTCCCTTCTTATGATGTTTGACATAAACATAAGTAGTTCAAGCATGCACAATTCTTTGACCTGCATCATTATGTCGCAACATATTTGATCAGAAAATGGGCTAACCTGGTAATATCTATTTTTACAATATAACAAAATGGCGAACATCTTAATTTTTAATAAAGTACATTATCAAATATCTTAGGTCAAAGTTCTTTAAATAAAGTAGATTATCAAATAAAATTTCCTTGTCATGATTTACTTCTTCTTAAAACGATCCTTTAAGTTCTTGACCATTCAAGAAGCCCCTTTCTTTAAATCTTTGGTGGACCAACCCGATGAAGTGAATCGATTCGGATTGCGTCGAGAATTTTCAGTCCTCAAATCATATCTCTTTCCGACCTCCTTTGGTGTGGATGCTCCAGCGGCACGGTCGGACGCGTACCTGAAATGGCTAACAGGAGGCATAATACGAAATGACAATACCTCAATTATAAGAAACATCATATCAGATAACAATAGTTGATCCTAAACCCGGTCAAATATTCAATTGATCACATCACGCTTCTACGGGACAAACAAGCATTATAAATTAACCTGTGAGATTATATCGACTTAGATTAGTTTAAAGTAAATGTTTCTTCGATATGTGTTAAGATTACTTTAAATAGGGACAAAAAAAAGAAATTAAACTTAACAATTTTGAATTTTCTATTGTGAAAATGTTACCTGCACATTGCGAAGCCTCATTGTCATCATCAACCTCGTTCCTGACCAGGTAATTCTCCTCCTCATCCTCATCCCAATCATTATCATTGATATTAGACTGATCAGTGTCCCTGTAATGCGTATAGCGAGCAGCTTCTTCGTCTTCCTGAATTGATGAAGCATTAAAATTAAGATCAATACCAGGTATGGTATTCGCACGACGAACACCGTCTTAACCAATTCCTCACATGTTGAAACTGCGACTAGAATCAAATGATTGTCTAGCCGTAGAATGGGTCTTTATGTACATTCATTTATTAATTCATTTGCGCGTCCACGAGGAATAAAGGACCAAACAATACTATCTATCAATTATTCTAATCAGATCAAAATAAAACTTAAAGGGAATTGTGTAGTAAATTCGAAAATAATGAGAACAGAGAACATAAAATTACTTGAGATTAATGTGATGGAATGACATGTTAAGAGCTTCGGAGATGTTTTTCCCTTGAGGGCCAATGCATACATTCGAATACTAATTCTAGGTTCTCAGAAATCAAGCACAACGAATCTAA